>SDVV010043993.1:0-10198 GCA_016164225.1 Gammarus roeselii
CACCTCGACCAGCCTCGACGCGACCCTCGCCCTCTGCGCCAGCAATCCGCGGACTGTAATGGTTAATTGTTCTACTTATGCATCTCACAAACATTTTTATGTGTATGGGTTTTACAGCGCTGGGAGGGGGAAGCAGAGGTTCCAGGATTCAGAGGGACTTCTAAAGGGTCCCACAGTTTCTCAAAAGGGTCCTAAAGGGTCTCAAGGGTGTCCCGAGGGGCCCCAGAAAGGTCCAAGTGGATCCCCCCAAATCCACCTGGTCTCCCAAGTCCCCCGGGTTCCCGAAACCCGGGTCCCCGACCCGAGTCCCGCGGGTCCCACGAAAACCTCCCCTTCCTGGGTCACCTTGTCTCAACCAACCTCGATACATATAATAATAATAATAATAACAAATTCAAAATTTATCACCATGAAATAAAGGGCAGAGAAAAATAATAGAGCCCAAGCTAGAAGAAATACTAAAATACTAAAATGAAGTGATAATGATCTATAAAATGAATAATCATCCATCCACCCCAATGTGGTACAGAGTCACCCACCTGAGGTGGACGTGGGGGAGTTGAGGCTACCCAGGGGGGGTAACTGAGTCCATCTGTCATGGCCGAAGTGTGGGCCCCACAACGGCACTCCAGTCATACTAGCATAAACGGAAAACACGTCCCTTCCTATCTCTGTTCGCGATTTTGTGGTTCGCCAGATACGTTTTAACACGTCAAGACATCGCTCCCAACCATTGCACTCTGCAGGTTCAACAATAATATCACGTCGGTGCGTGATATGTAGGAACGCCCGCGAGACGGCTGCAACTTCCTCAGGAGAGCAGGCCTGATGTAAGGGCTTGCATCTGCTTGAACACTCTCAACATGCTCATGTCGGTGGATTCCGGGAATTAGGGCTGCGGCTTCTTCATCAGAGAAGGAACTGGGGTTAAACAATAACAACAACAACCTACGGACACACAAAGCAATCAATTACAACACTATACAAATCATTCTGACCTTGCTTTCACACACAAACTCCATACAAGAATACAGAACACGCCCTTACGCATCGCGACAGGCTATACTGTCATGTCCCCACACTTGGGCAATGTCACTGCGTAACGAAGGAGATTTCCGGCAAGTAGACGGTCATCAATATCATCACTATTACATTAGGCATGCGCTGGCCGGAAGGTCGAGTAGTATAGTCTGACAAGGTAATTTATAATACGAGAACCTATGAGTAGCAAACAAGCTGATCTGAAGCGAACAGAAATTATTTGGGCGCATACAGCAATTAAGATGACGCCCGGTACAGGGACAACAACGTTATAGGCCACATTTGTGACAGAAGTGAAATGTTCTGATACGAACCACGTCGTTGGTGATCCGGTCTCTCAGCGTTACTCCTGCCATGCTCCTCAAACATTTCATCTCGAAAACATTCAACCTTCTTCTCTCCTCTACTCTCACCCCCCAAGTCTCAGCTCCGTAGAGCAGTTAGGACAACAACACCCTCATACAGCCCTCTCTTTGCTTCCATCCCCAACGTCCTACAGCTCATTACACTCTTCAGTGCACTCAACACTTTACACCCCTTCTTCACTCGCGCCTTCACTTCAGTTTCCACTAGTTCAGTTATCTCATCATGGGAGTTCAGATACTTAAAACACTGAACTTCCTCCAAGAGCTCTCCATTCAGGGGGACACTAATTTTGCACGCATCGACAGTCCTCGAGCATCTCATTACTTTACTCTTACCCACGTTCACTTGAAGCTTCCTCCTCTCACACACCTTACCAAACTCAGACACTAGCCTACATGGCTTCTCCTCTGAATCCGCAACCAGGGCCGTATCATCAGCAAATAGCAACTGGTTCGACTGCCAACTCCACCCATTCGCTTCCAACAGTTCCAAGCCACGACCCAGCACACTCGCGTTCCCCTCCCTGACCACTTCATCCATATAAGGGTTGAACAGCCAGGAAGACATCACGCAGCCTTTCCTCAGTCCCACTTTCACTGTGAACTAATCACTCACCTTGCTCCCACTCTGACACATGCTCGGCTGTCAGAATAGAAACTCTGCACTGCTTTCAACAGATGTCCGCCCACTCCATACAAACGCAACACCCTCCACAGCGCTTCCCTGGCAATTCTGTCGTATGCCTTCTCCAGATCCACGCACGAAGGCCAAGAACACATCCTTTCCTTTGGCAAGGTACTTCTCACAGACCTGTCTCACTGCAAAAATCTGATCGGCACACCGTCTACCACTCCTTAAGCCCCACTGTTCCTCTCCAATTGCGCAGTCCGTACATTCTCTAATCCTTTTGATCAGCACTCTCCCGTACAACTGACCAACCACACATAACAGACTGATACCTCTCGAGTTGCAGCATTTATTTTCATCTCTTTGTCAATGCGTAACGAATGAGATTTCCAGCAAGTAGACGGTCATCAATATCATCCCTATTACATTAGGCATGCGCTGGCTGGAAGGTCGGGTAGTATAGTCTGACAAGGCAATTTATAATACGAGAACCGATGAGTAGCAAACAAGCTGATCTGAAGCGATCGGAAATCATTGGGTGCATACAGCAATCAAGATGACGCCTGGTACAGAGACAACAACGTTATTGGCCACGCTCGTGACGGAAATGAAATGGATGGAGCAGCAAGGGATAATCTGGGAGAGTCAGTGTTGACTCGGCCCCGATACCGATTGATTACTTGCCTGTGCTCGCTCCTCTTACACGTAACTCAAATTCTCATTTCCTCGACTTGTATAAATTGTATTTTAAGATATAACACAGACCGAACCCATTCCCCGTCTGCATGAGGAAACAAAGGTCCTCCCTCTCGAACATCATCTTTATATGATGGGAAGACAATTCTTTTCCCAGATTGTGAACCCGGCCCATCCCTGCCACCACCGATTGAACCCACATCTGAAAAACCGCTCCAACCTTCTTAGCGAACGCAAGTGCGCAGCTCCTCGCACCAGGACTGTGAACCCTCTCCGGCTATGCTTAGGTAGGCAATCGCATGCCCCTTGTAGGGCCGCCAGATTCCTTTACGCTAGGCTGTAATATCCAAGTCTTTCCTATCCTCCCTTCCCAAACCCATTGTCTTGAGGGAGGTGGTATAAACTGCCGCTTCTACAGAGCTCTTTTCAGTCGGTCAAGTAAATCCATTTTTATTGAGCAGAAAGAAGCTGCTATGATTGAGTTGCTTTGCTTTGCATTCATATCAATCCCGCGCAGGAAGTAACTCTGCGTCGCTACCGCGCAACATACTCACATTCGAATTAGATCCGTTTAGAACAGATAATATTCGTCACTGTAAATTTTGAATTAGATCGGTTTAGAACCGTCGATATGCGTACCTGTAAATTTATATGCATATATACTGCGATTGGGATAAGCACGCCATCATTTGTTCGATAGCACAAGTTTTATATTTGCATTCGTACCTGTAAATGTATCACCTATTTTACGCACATACTACTAATTACGCCTTTCATATTATACATCGCAAACAGTCTAGCCTCTCCGGTAAACAAGCTAGAAGTGGTGCAGCTGAGTGTGGTAGAGGGCTCCCCTTCCTCCCCGCAGAGGGCTTTCCTCTCTCGCCTCAGCGGGAGGTCTACCTTTCTCTGTGGGTGCCTTGTACAAGGACCAACTCAATTTCAGATGTGCATATCTCATGAGTTAATTCCTCATTGTAAATACTAATACAACCTTATCAATGTAACAATAAAAAGAATATATATATATATATATATCTAAATTGAGAAGTTTTGCACTAATTGCATGAAAAAAGATTACAAAAATGAATGCAATTGGCGTCTGACATCTGTCTATGTAAAGTAGCTAAATGTAGAATAATAATGTGAAGTATATGTAAACTAATACAAGTATCAAATGAACAATTCATACAATTTTGTTTATCCCTTGTAAACAGCACGATAATTTTTCTTCGGATAGGATTTTTTTTTATTTTAGCCTGAGTTTAGTTTAGTTTTCATCTCCAGTTAGATTCACAATATATATCACCACCAAAAACTCATCACTATAGGTCATATATGAATCACCCAAAAAAAAAATCTGAATGTCATCTTTAAATAAAAATCACCTCATATCGCATCTAGTTAAACTTATTATTCACAAATCTGCTGTTTACAAGGATAAAGAATATAGCACTAGGTTTTTAAGTTCACGGTTTGTAGCTACTCAGTTAAGAAGTCCAAGATGACTTTTGCTGCAAAACTAGAATGCGTAACTTATCGCCAATCGTACACTCCCGAACTAATGTATGGTGGTAGCTCTCTAGGCAAACGCGTAATACGCCTCCAAACGGAGAGTGCAAAATAGCGAGCTGTAAATTCTACCAACATGCCAAAGAGATTAAACAACTGAAAGCACAGTTAACTCATGCTTCTGGTGGCCCACCCAACGCAGAGGCAGTTAACGCCGATACAAGGCTGCTAGCTGTTTAATTGGAACTGGAAAGATTGCAGGAACAATTTCGTAAACTCAAAGATATGATAGACGATGAAATAGTAGCAACAAAAGAAATTTGTATACTACCCTTCATCGGGAAAGTGAACTCCAAGTGCACTTAGACTAAGAATTGACAAAGAAACTTACGGCTTTAGACTCAGAGACCAACGGCCGTATCAAATCGATAGAAAAAAGGTCAACGGTGGTGAGACACTCTACACAACTGTAGTAAACAGGCGGTAGGCAGTCAGTGGCAAAGCATCACAGGACGGGCGACAGTCTTGCCACACCGGAACTGATACAAGCCACCGTTTTGATGTATTGTCCGATGAAATGGACTCTCAGAACAGAGAAAATTATAGTGATTGACGATTACAATGTCACCTCCATCAAACCAGATCATATACTTGGTAAACCAGACTTGAAAATTTACAATATTGAAGGAATAGTAGAAAAAAAAACATTCCTTCTTCTAAGCCGATCGTACTACAAAAGATATGAAACTTTGCTAACAAACGTCAAACGATCGCACGCGAACATCCATGTCACTGGCATACTGCCCCATCCAAACCTAAGTTGATAATAATTGTGCAAGGTGTACTTTCTAAACAATCGCATAGCAACTTTCTGCAGAGCACAACAAATATCATTTTCGGACCATTGGGAAACGACGATCAACCTCAAAAACTATGAATTTAATAGAATCACCAACAAGGCGCCCATAAGCAAGTCTGGGCTTGATATTTTCGAGAACATTTTTCAGAAAATCGGGGCCGGCCTCATCACCGAAATAAAATAAAAAAACATTCCTGATACCAAACACATGACTCGGCTATCACTGCCCAACGAAATGGGTTAACGGCAGCCGCCCAAGCAAGTAGCAATCACGGACCCTGCAGTAACGATAGAGGAACAGCCAACAAAAACAGATCAACCACTAACAAAAAAAATCCATCGGAGTAGCACAGCAGCAACCAAAGAGTTTCTGGCAGGATTCCGAGGCAAAATACTCTCAAATGTTACTAGGTAAACGCCAGAAGTCTCCGAGACAAAATCGACGAATTGGGAATCTTCGCAATTAACGGAGAGATCGATATGATAGCCATCACCCAATCGTGGATGAAACCGAGCACCAGAAATAATCTGGATAGATTCACTGTCCGGGTTTTTCACTATAACACAAAGATAGACTAGACCGTGAGGGTGGAGGAGTTTTGTTTCTCGTAAAAAAAAAATACTGTACAAATAATAGAAGTCTCTATTCCAAGCGGCAGACACGACATAGTATCAATTCAAGAAGTCGGTAAATATACAAAGTGCCAAATCACACTAGTTTATCGTCCTCTCAGAAGCATTGTCGCAGGTGGTATCGATCTTTACAACACCTTCGTCGATGTCGTCAGAACACAAAACAGTAGTGCTTGCGTGGAGACTTCAATATTCCTGACATCGATTGGGAAACAGAAGAATGTACGGCCACTGGCCAACGTCCGATTGATTTTGCTGACGATAAATTTATGACCCAAATGGTAAAGACACATACAAGAGGTGGCAATATTATTTATCTTCTATTTAGTGCAAGCGACTCTCATGTCACGAACGTCGAAGTAGGCGAACCCCTCGGAACTAGCGACCAGAACAGTATCCGTTTTATGATTGAGCTCGAGTTGAAAACGTAAATAAACAGCGTAAAAGTCCCTAACTTTACAATAGCTAACTTTGATAGCTTAAGAGAGGCAATAGCGTCAGCTAATATCCCCTTCGGACAAGATGTCAATCAATCGCTAAACAATTTCTTGAGAGTACTTCAAAATATTGAAAATGACCATGTCTCTCACGAAAACAGGCGACAGCAGCAATCAGCCTACGTACTGGAAAGAAGAATTGCAGCGCCTTCAGTCACAAAAGAAACCAAAACACTCGATTAAACAGAAACACCCACACGACGATGCTGCAAAAATTGAATTCGAAATCAGCAGAAAGATTTTCAAGACTGACCAGAAACAAAAGAAAAAAGATTACGAAAATTAAATTGCGGACAACGCCAAACGAATCTGAAACAGTTTTTCAGTTATTTGTCGAGCAAAAAAATTCAAAATCGGTAATTGGCTCTCTTGAAAATGATATTAGTGAGCTAGAAACTGAAGACACTAAAATGTCTGTCCTGCTCAAACAATTTTTCTGTTCTGTATTTACGTTAGAGAATGCGGATACTCCTAATCTTGATGACATCATGGCGCTAAGACAAATTGAAGCTCTCAGCACAGTGAGAATTTTTCCCCCGCCGAAGTTATCACATAAAAAAAATCAAGTCACAAAATCTCCAGGTCCGGACTAAGTTCATCCCAGAATACTGAAAGAGACTAAGAAAGAAAGTGCCGAACATCTGGCAAACATTTTCACCCAATCTCTCGCAAATGGCACCTGTTCCTCTCAATGGAAAGAGGCCAACGTCTGTTATACACCTTACATATCGGTTTATATATATTTAGGTATAGTTGCTGCTCTCAGCGACTACGGGCCCTGGATAGGATTTCAAACATATTACTGTAAGTGTAGGATGGCTTTCGTTGTACTAAATGACTCCGTCGTGTTAATATCTACATTGATACCTAGTTTTACATCTGTACGTTATGTGTATTCCTTCTACTCGCACGAAAACCGTTGTGAGTGTAGGCCATTTGTGCCTGTCAATCAAGTGGAGACGTCAGCATTTCTTGTGTCTGTTAGGATAACGTCTGCCCCGGGTTAGGTTACTTGGACGAGAGCCTTCGTAAGTGTATGCCATTTGTGCCTGTACAACAAGTGGAGAGCTCAGCATTTCTGTGCCTGCTATAGGATTGCATGCAGGCCATGTGTTTTTTTTAAACGACTACAATAACTTGGGTGCCAATGGGACACCAGTAAATCCGGGGACACGCCCTTAAGCAGATGGTAAACGGTAGAGCTGTTCTCATTGGACAGTTCTAATCTCAAACATTACCGTGAGGCGCTTCCCCTTTATTGTAAGATTGTGAGTGATTGGTTACAGTTAGCCAAGGGCAGAGCAAACAAGGCAGACCAACACCGGCGGCCACCGCAGAAGGACCTAAAGTTGAGTATTGAGTAGGATCTTTGATCCATTTATTGTCGAGTGTGTTAGGATTTCACTGACTCGTTGATTAAAGAACCGTAGCAATTGTGAGTGTTTCATTTTTTGTCTTAGTGACCCAAATTATTCATTAGGAGGTCAATAGTAAGAAACTCACAACACGTCACCCCAATTATAAAAAAGGGGACAAAAAAATGTCCCGGAAATTATCGTCTAATTAGTCTCACCTCATTCATTAGCAAATGGATGGCAAGTTTGATCATGGATAAAATTACAGAATTCTTAGAATCAAATCAGTTGATAGGTGACTCTCAGCATGGCGTTAGATGCAATCGTTCATGTCATACTAACCTGCTGTTTTTCTAAGAATAGAATTGAATTTCACGACGCGAAATCTCCGATCGACATCATTTACCTCGACTTACAAAAAGTCTTCGATAAAGTTCCTCACAAACGCTTGGTTAGTAAATTGCACAGCATCGGTATAAGAGGTGAACTCAATAACTGGATAAAATGTTGGCTCACGGACAGACGGCAGCGAGTCCTACTTAATGGAGCTTTCTGTGATTGGGGTAAAGTTACAAGCGGCGTGCCACAATAATCGGTGTTAGGTCCAGTTCTCTTCTTAATATTCATAAAAGATCTCGTTAGCAAGGTACTCTCGAACATGAGTAAGTTTGCAGACGATACCATGGTAGGAGAAAAAGTGCAAACTAAACTCAAGTGTGAGCAGATCCAATTTGACTTGAACAAAATTGTTGAATGATCAGAAAAGTGGCAAATGAAATTCAATGTCTACAAGTGCAAAGTCGACAAGTCGACAATGTCCGGAAAGAAACTGATACCTGTCACCGAAGAGAGAGATCTAGGTGTCATCATTAGTAACGACTTGAAAAGCAGCAAGCAATGTAACGATGCTGCCAAAAAATGCAATAAAAGCTTAGGCATGATATCCCGCACAATCTCGTACATGAACAAAAATAGTATTCGCATGTTATATACTGAATTTGTTAGACCTAACCTTGAGTATTCCGTCCACTTTTGGTCTCCATACCTCAGAAAATACATTACTAAATTAGAGAAGATCCAACGTAGAGCTTCTAAACAAATCCCTTCGCTGCGCAATAAATCGTACAAAGAGAGACTGTGCAAACTCAACCTTTATTCGCTAGAGAAACGTAGAGTCAGAGGTGACATGATCGATGAGTGGAAGATTATGGAGGCATAGGGAAACGTCGAGCGAGCAAGCATTTTCACTCTAGATGCAAACGGAGTGATCAGGAATAATGGATACAAAATCGTTGGCAAGCGTTTCACTCTCGGTATCACGCGCAATTTCTTCACGTATAGGGTTGTCGAAGAATGGAACAGACTTCCCGCGGAAGTTGTGAACAGTGATATAATCGAAACGTTAAAGTCACAGCTCGACAAATTTGACCAAAATCGAGGCTAAATAGCTCCCATCTGTAGTACTCTCACAATATATTCGAGAAAAACGGTGTCCGGCATCGACACCCATACGGTTAAATTAGTTCACGGCATTGGCACTAGCACGGTAAAAAAAGGTGCACGGCAGTGTTGTCTGCTCGTTTCAAAACTGTCCAGAAATTACACCGGTCAGCATTGGTTTAACGAGGAATGAAACTGTGTCAATCTCAGATCAACACCGTAGGTAGGTGGCTTTCTCTTTAGGTGCTGATTCAATTTGTTTCGAGTATCACCGTCAGATGTCATTTCCTTCTACAAACTTTCACTTTCTTGATCTATTAAAACAGAAAATACAGAGATACATGATGCTATCCAAGACGCTCTACTTCAGATCTAATCCTCTTACTATCTAAAGGCCACCCAGTTGTGGCCGAAAGGCCTCTTGTTGTCTTCTTACAGTTGTAAACACTTGTGAACACATCAAACCCACCGAAACATGCATAATACATCGGAGTACGTAATAGTTTTATTTACACTGCCATTTTCTCTGTCTTACGGACAACACTTTTATGCACAAACAAATTCACACGCACTTCACAGATGTTGCACTGACTGATCATGGAGTCTACACGGTCTTAAAGAGTCACCCACCGATATCATGGTTAAGCCTGCACCCGGCAGGCTTAACCATGATATCACGTCGGTGCGTGAACAGTAGGGACACAGATACAGACACTAGGCTGCATCCCCCAGAAAGGGGGGTGGCCGACGGCAAGGCGCACCTCACACGCTCACACTCACACAACTTAGCCCTTTTGTGCTAAAGGGTCCGGCCGGTAGCCCCTCAACTTACACTCTGGGTCCCGAATGTACCGAGGAACCGTCGTCAGCAGCAGGGCCCGACAGTTTTCACTGGTTTACCCCCACCCACGACCATCCCGACAGCGGGATGCCAAGGGCGGGAAAGCACATCAGAGTAGCGTCAAAATCATCCATTCACAACCATTCTCCACTCACGCCTGTTCATTGCACGCTCTCTCGCCACCTCCACATTCATTTCTCTTCTTCCCAACGCCTGGTTCAGACCATCCATCCATCCAAACTTCGGTCTACCTCTAGGCCTGCGACCACTCGCCTCCGCATTCATCACCCTTTTCACCAATCTCCCTTCATCCATTCTCTCCATGTGCCCG
>SDVV010043994.1:0-10198 GCA_016164225.1 Gammarus roeselii
TGTGTCGCGGGGAGTCGCAATGAAGTTGTGTCGCGGGGAGTCACAATGAAGTTGTGACGCGGGGAGTAGCAATGAAGTTGTGTCGCGGGGCCAGCCAGGGACTCTCGGTCCAGGCGATCTGAAGTTGTGTCGCGGGGAGTCACAATGAAGTTGTGTCGCGGGGAGTCGCAATGAAGTTGTGACGCGGGGAGTAGCAATGAATTTGTGTCGCGGGAACCAGCGACTCTTGGTACAGACGATCTGAAGTTATGTCGCGGGGAGTCGCACTGAAGTTGTGTCGCGGGGAGTCACAATGTAGTTGTGACGCAGGGAGTAGCATTGAAGTTGTGTCGCGGGAACCAGCGACTCTCGGTAAAGACGATCTGAAGTTGTGTCACGGGGAGTAGCAATGAAGTTGTGTCGCTGGGACCAGCGACTCTCGGTATAGACGCACTGAATTTGTGTTGCGGGGACCAGTGACTCTAGGTATAGACGCTCTGAAGTTGTGTTGCGGGGACCAGTGACTCAAGGTATAGACGCTCTGAAGTTGTGTTGCGGGGATCAGTGTCTCTCGACATAGACGATGTGAAATTATGTTAACGGAACCAGTCACTTCCACTATGGAAATTCCACAGCCGTGTTATGTGGCAGGGACCAGTGATTCTTGGTATGGACGCTCTGTAACTGTGGTGTGTTGCAGAGTCCGGCGAGTCTCGAAACGTGGGTTGCAGGGACCGGCGAATCTCGAAGCATACATTCCTAAGTTGTGTTGTGTTTCACGAAGCGTAATCGTGCAGATTACTACACACTTTAAATGGAGTTCAGCTGGATCGATTTGGCGAGTTTTCACTTTGGTATGCCTCATGATTCGGTCATGTTTAATCATGATATTTACTTACGTAATATTTATGATTATTGCAAACATCTTGCGCTTGATATGGAACGCGTCTGATATACTCTCAATGAGTTCAACACATAAAATACCTTGTTTCCTATTTTATTAAAATATTGAGAAGTGGATATCGTGAGCGACCAATCTCGTGCCGCGCACTTGTCTACTCCCCATTTGAGCTTTGCTCTTCCCCCAACACTTGTCGGTGCCCCACTCGTGCCATGCTCGTCCCACACCACTTGTCGTCGCCTTACTCGTGCCGCTCTAGCCCCTCATCGGTTATTTTAGGATCCCTACCCGCCGGGTTCATCCCCTATCACTTGTTTTAGTATCTTGTTCACTTGTTTTGTCTCGAATCACTTGTTTTGGTGGCCCTGATCACTTGTCTTATCTTGTTCCTCATCACTTGTTTGGTGTCCCAACTCACTTGCCCCATTCCCCATCACTTGTTTTGGTCCTGCTCACTTGTCAAGATTCACATCGCTTGTTTTGGTGACCCTGCTTGCTCATCCCGTTCTTCCTCACTTGTTTGATGTCCCTACTCGCTTGCCCCACCCCCCATCACTTGTGGTGGTCCTGCCCACTTGTCATGTTTCTCATCGCTTCTTGTGTGGTACCTGCTCTCTTATATCGTCCCTCATCACATGTTTTGGTGTCCCTGCTCAGTCGTCTCTTGACCCACATCAAAGGGACACCAGCAAAAACATCCTGCACAGTTCAAAGAGTCGCCATTTGCATAGGTTTCAAGGGGGCGCAGCCAGCCGCTGCTCCGCTGGTAGTGCCGGCTCTTCTGATGTTGTTTATGGGAACACTGCCTGCCACCCAATGCTAATAACACTCGTAGTGTTGATGTTTGTTGACAATACAACACTCGTAGTGTTGATGCTTGTTGACAATACATCACTTGTAGGGTTGATGCTCGTTGACAATACATCACTCGTAGTGTTCATGCTTGTTGACAATACATCACTCGTAGTGTTGATGCTTGTTGACAACACATCACTCGTAGTGTTGATGCTCGTTGACAATACATCACTCGTAGTGTTGATGCTTGTTGACAATACATCACTCGTAGTGTTGATGCTTGTTGACAATACATCACTCGTAGTGTTGATGCTCGTTGACAATACATCACTCGTAGTGTTGATGCTTGTTAACAATACATCGCTCGTAGTGTTGATGCTTGTTGACAATACATCGATGCATTGCGCGTTCCTTCACTGATTACATAATAATTTTGTTCCTGTGATACCTGCGTGAGTTTTCCTGACTTGTTATTTTTTGTTTTTGGCACAGCATAGGTAGCCTTTTAAGTAAGGAGATTGGTTCTGAAGTAGAACGTCAAGCAGAGCATCTCTGTAGTATCTGCAGTAATGTATCCAGGAGGCACAGGGCCAGTACTTGAAACAACTCAAATCAGCCCCTGAAGAAGAGCCACCGTCTCACGAAGTTCATTTGAGTTTGTCTCGGTTTCATTCCTCGTTAAACCAATGCTGACTGGTATCATTGCTGCTGGACACCGTCTTGCAACGAAAAGGTGCTGACCGTGCTAGTGCCCGTGCCAGGCACTATTTTGACTTTACCAATGGAAATGCCTGGCACCATATTTTTAACTTGCCTGCTGGCACTTATGCCGGGCGCTGTTTCTGGAACATGCGCCTCCCGGACGCTAACAAGAAATGATTCTGGTAGCATTTGTCGGGCCGTGACTCGAACATTTCAATTGTATCGCCGTACACAATTTACCTTGGGAGTTTGTTCCATTCTACGAGGCCTCTTTACGTGAAGAAGTTTGCATTATGTCGAACGTGAAACGCTTACTAACGATTTTGTAGCCATTATTCCTGGTCACTCCGTTCGCACCTGTAGTAAAATTTCTCGTTCGGTCGACTTTTTTCGTGCCATTCTCAATCTTCCACACGTTGATCATGTCCCCCTCTAACCCTGCGTTTCTTCATCGAATAAAGGTTGAGTTCACGTTGACTGTCTTCGTACGATTTATTGCGCAGCGAGGGGATAAATTTGGAAGGCCTACGTTAAATTGTGTCTATGATGTCAGGGTACGTTTTTATGCCTCGCCAATATTCTTGTGCTGGTGATTGCAGCATACGTTATGCCGTCATCTTCTAGTATTTTGTGCTTGCGGTGACAGCATATGCCATGCAAAAACATCTTTGTATCAGCTACACCGCGATTTTCTCATCTTGAATTGCACCTATGTCCCTTCTTTACTCATTCCTAGCTACTGTATTGTCCTTAATTTCTTTATATTACATTACACATGTACTCTGTTACGTACACTTGCATTCCTTCCATACACAAGACCATGTATCGTCCACTCTCCCGCTCACATTCTCCTCTCCCAGTCAAACTGCACAACTCTAACTTTCTAATCGTAAACCGCCTCGTTCAACCAACAATCTCCATACATGTTGAACCTGCATTGAGCTTCACAACCAGGCTGTTCTGTTCACGATTAACACCCACTATGATGTAGCAATAAATGTTTCTACACTTTCCCCTATAGTCATTATTATCTTTACATTGCGTTGACAAGTCACTGGCTTCTCTTGAAGGCAAGTCGTTCACAGCTGTATGCTTGTTGTTTCCCGAGCTTCTGCTACTGATGTTGCCACTACCACTACTGCTGCTATACTGTCGCCGCTACTGAATCTTTTGCTGTTGCTACTGATGTCGTTTCTTGTATATTTCTTTTTGTTGTTAGCATCGCTACCTCTCTTGTTGTCATTGGAGCCACTGCTGCTGTCACTGGTGCTGTTGTGGTGGTGGAGGTTTAGCGACGCTCACGTTGAATTATCGCGCGTGTTTATTATTTATAATAGTGTTGTTATTAGTGCTGAAGGTGTCCGTGCCCGCGTGGCAGTGCCATGTAGCAATGATACCAAGATAATGCCCCGTGTCGTAACTTGCAGGATGCTATGGCGGTTGCAATGGTCGGGAAGGGTGCTATGATGGAAACAGAGGTCGGGGAATATGCCATGACTGAAGCAATGGTAAGGGAGTGTGTTATAGCTGAAGGAATGGTAGGGGAGGGTGCCATTACTAAAGCAATGGTAGGAGACGAACTATGGCTAAAGCAATAGTCAGGGAGGGTGCTATGGCTGAAGTAATGGTAGGGGAGTGTGCTATGACTGAAATTATGGTAGGGAAGAGTGCTATGGCTGAAGCAATGGTAGGAGAGTGTGCTATGACTGAAGCAATGGTAGGGGAGTGTGCTATGACTGATGCAATGGTAGGAGGGCGCTATGGCTGAAACAATGCTCGGGGCGAGTGCTATGTCTGAAGCAATGGTCGGGAGAACGCTATGGCTAAAGCAACAGTCGGGGAGATTGCTATGTCTGAAGCATTGTTCGGGGAGGATTCCATGGCGGCAGCAATTGTCGAGGAAGGTGCTATGGCGGCATCAAGAATCGGGGAGGGTGCTTTAGCTGAAGCAATGGGCTTAGGGTGGATGGATGATTATCCATTTTATAGATCATTAACACTTTATTTTAGTATTTCTTATTTCGTGGGCTTTATTATTTATCTGTGCCCTTTTTTCATGGTGATCAATTTTGGATTAGTTATATAAATATGTATACACAGAAAAATGTTTATGTGTGAAATGGTTGAGTAGAACAATTGATTATTACAGTCCGCGAATTACTGGCACAGAGAGCGAGGGTCGCGCCGAGGCTGGTCGAGGTGCGTCAAGATCAGTCGAAACATGTTGAGGCGAGTCGAGTTGGTTACGACGAGCCGAGACTGGCCGAAATGATTCGAGACAAGCCGAGATGAGCTGAGATGAGGGACCCGGGGAGCTCGGGGGACTTGGGTTACCCTCCGGGATTCGTCAGGCTCTTTTGGGACCCGAGGTACCTTTGCCACCCCATCCCCACCCTAAAATGCTTGAGGGAAAATTTTTGTTATTACAGTCCACATGATTACTAGCGCAGAGGAGGAGAACCAAGTCGAGGCTGATCGAGGTGCGTCGAGATCATTCGAAACATGTTGAGGCAAATTGAGTGGGTCGCGACGAGCCGAGACTGGCCGAAATTATTCGAGAAGCCGAGGTGAGCTGAGATGAGAGGTCTCGGGACACCCGGGGAGCTCGGGAAGGCCCGGGGAACTTGGGTTACCCTCGGGATTTATCGGGCTCTTTAGGGACCCAAGGGACCTATGCTCCCCCCCCCATTCTATCCCCTTGAACAATAAGTGCGAAATCAATAATCTGAGCAGTTTTTCTGCCCATGATGAACCTGCCCTTACTTTCTTCTTCAGGATCCACAATTTTGTCATGTATTATAATGCTGGTGTATTTGTGCGGGAGATCCTGTTTGTGATTTTGTGAATGTGTGTTTTCTTTTCAGTCTGTGCTCGCTCGCGCGTGCACGGACCATATTTAGTTTTTGGGGTTGACCTAGACTGCGTAGCTATACACCTTGTGACGCGTTGCGGTTGGAGTTGATCTAATCCGTGAAGCCATTGACCTTGTACCAATTTCGACGGTACTATCTGTGCGCACTGGCGCGCGTGCATGTTACTCATGGAGTTCTGAGTGGCTGGAGGCGGAAATTTGTTTCGTCTGAGTCTTTATCTTACCTGAATAAATTAAACCTCTGCGAAACCACTACTAAACATTGTGTTGCGTTGCTGTCTGAGCTGTTTTTGTCCGTGTAGCCGTAAACCAAACGATTGGAAGCGGAGATCCGTTTCGTCTAAGCGTTCTTCTTATGCGCACCAGCGTGCGTCTGACATCGCTAAATTCTAACTTTACTTTTAAAAGCACACTGAGGCGTGCGAACCTACTGGAATCCATGATCATCGAGCCCTACGGGGGAGCCTACTATGACTCGCGTTGAGGCTCTGGTGGAACTGAGGATCAAATCAAATGAAGCAATGGTAGGGCAGGGTGCTATAGCGGGAGCAATGGTCGGAGAGGAAGGGTACTATGACGGAAGCAATGGTCGGGGAGGGAGGGTGATATGGCGGAAGCTATGGTCGGGGAGGGAGGGTGAT
This sequence comes from Gammarus roeselii, assembly GCA_016164225.1. Taxonomy (NCBI): domain Eukaryota; kingdom Metazoa; phylum Arthropoda; class Malacostraca; order Amphipoda; family Gammaridae; genus Gammarus; species Gammarus roeselii. Next base: position 5,891 of record SDVV010043994.1, read on the forward strand.
ATGGCGGAAGCAATGGTCGGCGAGGGTGCTACGGCGGCCGCAATGGTCGGGGAGGGTGATGGCGTCAGCAATGGTCGGGGAAAACACTGTCGGTCTCGGCTGTCGGGGAGTGAGGAGGGGTGATGAAGAGGAGAGGGTAGGAGTGATGAGAAAGGAGGTGAGGGGCAAGGATTAAAGAGGACGGATCTGATGTAGCAACAACAGGGCTCTTGCCCAGCTTGACAGGAAAGGGGGATAGGGAGTAGAGAGAGAATAGCTAGGAATACGAGGGGGGGATGGGAAGGGGGATACAAACACTGTTTGAAGAAGACGCAGTTTAACCGGGACGGGAAGTTTGAGTTTTGCATGCTATCCAATTTCTATTAAAATGTGTTGAAAGGAACACATCAATATATTTCGATAATTCCAATATGAAAATGATACTTGTAATTTTATGTAATATTTGACTGGATTTCTGTAACATTTGATGTGAGAGGTGCACTTCTTTTTTACTATATCGTCTCCTCTTTTTGTTTACCACAACAGGTAGTTCCTGTTGATCTCTTCAAATCGGTCTCTCTATTTAAATCTTCCTTTACTCATGAAACTCATCATTTTGCAGCCTCGTGATGATCAGCGTCATGAGACTCATAACTGGTGCGTACGTTCAAGTTTTTTTTGTCGGTCATTTGACGCATACAAGACAACACATGTCAAACGCAACATTTGCAAGAGAAATTATCATAATATAAAATTATTTCATCTGTGAAATGATCAAAGTTTCTTGTAGATTCTCCATGAATGAAAAAAATTTCTTCTAAAGTTTCGTTAATTTTTACTCTGGTGTCCTTCTAGTTTTTAATTGCTACGGAGCTTTACAATCGATGATTTTGCTATCAAAATTGCTCAATCAAGCTGTGGTTTTCCCTTCAGTGTAATTTTCTGTGCGTCATTGGCTACCGTCATTGGACAAAACCTCGCCTAACTTGGGCACCAACGGGCATGTTGGTCAAGATACTGCATCAAGATCCTTTTTCGAATACTTTCAAATTTCCAGGAGATGAATTTGAACTATGTTACTTGTAAAAGTACCACCTCGTTACTGTGTTCTGTCCTACACCGGACGTGGGTGCACCATCAGCCAACCGCACGACTTCCAACCCGTAAAGTAATGATACCCTAACAGAAATTATGACCGTGGAACCGACAGCCATCTCTTGGTAGGCAGACGTAGTCCACTCATAATATATTGTTATGTTAGGATCAGTCTCCATTACAGCTCAATAAGATCCGAGTCCAGTATTTTAACGGCACCTCGAGCTCTACTGTTAACTTTGTTAGTTGTACACAAAGGTTCAACTCAAAGGTTATCGAAAATCATTTCACGCCACCAGCAGGGGTCGGATTTGTATTCTGTGCTAGATATCAAATTCGAACTCATTAACATAACCTGACTTGACCATTAATTATGTGAACTCTTTATATCCTACGGCTTTTAAATATTCCTATTTGAGATTTCTGCATCAAGAAATCTTGGTAAATGAAAGAGAAAATTTCCTGGATATCTTGTTTAAGTACATTGATTGTATCAGGTTTTGCTTTGAAAACCCTCTGTTTTACATATCAGAAGGGGATAGGTCAGGGGACTTATCTAGTCAAGATAGTTCAGTTTGACACACCTTTAAAATCGTGATTAAAATGGCTATAACAACGGTAATTAATAAAAATTGTAGGGGTATCTATTATATGGAATAAAACTTCAGGACCTATCCTTTTATGAGTTTGTTTCATATTTTTACCTCAATAATATTTTGAGTTATGAGCCTTTACTTTCGAGCGTTTTCTCTGTGACAGCTAAGACAGCAAATTCATCTGATTGTCCGGTAGCAACGCTTTTATTTCTCAACATTGGAAAATATGTATATACAATTCCCAATCTGACTCTCCTTTCTTCTTTCGTTCGACCAAAGGCTCAGCCTCATCCAAACCCAGCAGTATTTGTTGAAATAACCATCCCGAGATGTCTTCACCACACGGCCGCCGGCTGTCAGAAATGCCGAAGCGAGGCAGTGGAAGTGGCTAAAGCCCTGCGGTGGTCGTCAAAGCCTAAAACTCTGCGGCAGAGCACCAAAGCCTAAAACTCTGCGGCAGAGCACCAAAGCATTGAGTTCTGCGAATGGGCGCCGAAGTCGCGAATTCTGCTTTGGGGAAACGAAATTCTGCAGAAACGCGCTGAACTCGGAGGTGGGCGCTGAAGCCTTAACTCACACGTGAGCCCCAAAGCCCCAAACCCTGTGGTGAGCGCCGGCTCCCTAAACTCTGCAGAAATGCGTTGAAGCCTTGCACAGCAGCGAACGCAAATACATTGAACACTGTGATAAAGGCCGAAGCCCTACACTTTGCAGAAATGCGCTGAAGTCCGAAATCTACGGTAAGCGCCGAAGCCCTGAACTCGGCAGAAATGCGCCGAAGCCCTAAATTCTGCGGGAGGCGCCGAAGCCTTAAACTCAGCGGAAACGCGTCGAAGCAACGCCTGTAAAAATAATGGCTGCTGTCGGAGAGCGAGGGTCACGTGCGCTGCCGAGACAAACAAGAGGGGAGGAGGCCGTGTAAATCAAAACCAATGCGTACTCTGTGGGGGGAGAAGCTATATGATACACATGCATGTTCACCAGTGGGGAGTGGGGAAAGACGAATCCACAGCGAGGGGAAATTAGGTAACTGCTGTTGGGAAAAATCGCCGGAGTGTTACATGTTATGTTGTTTCTTGGTTTTATGATTTGCATCCTTGTTTTGTGATGTATTGGGTAACGTGGTAAGGACTAGGGGTAATCACAAAACTAAACAAAGACTGGTTGGAATGATACTATTCTGGCTGGTGTGATACTATTCTAGCTAGTGTGACACTATTGTAGTGTAATTGACATTGTAGTGTAATTAATAACCATAGGTCGGTGCACTGGTTCTTGTGTGGAAGGGGGCGTATTATTTGAACGTCTCACCATGACGTCAGCCGGTCAAAGGTGATAGGCGCGTGGCATCGAGTGTGCCGCTTCGTGATTGGGAAATTCGCTTGGAGGGGCAATAAGGTACTGGCCAGGAACTGTGGAAGTAACCAGTGGGAGAAACGAGCAGGACGGGAGCAGGGAAGGCTGCGAGGGCCACCAGGCCTGACCATGGGCCAGGCTGGGGCTGTGAGGAGGTGCCAATCGACGTACCTTGGGAGATTACCAGCAATGGGAGGAGGGGGGGAGTTGCTGGTGCCTGCTGAGTGGTTCGAGACGAGCCACATCAGCTCCACATGTGTCCCACCGCCTTGTGTCGGATCGCCTGGGATTGCACCGCCTTATGGCGCACCGTCGCGAACGCCGCTACTGCAGAGGCGGTGTTTACACCGCAAGGTCAAGGCTCGACACAGGCCGACACCGATCGACCAGGGATTTTTGCGGAAGCCTCAGTCTATGGTTTGGAAACGCGCCGTAAGCTATGAATCATTGGCAACTGAAAATCTGCGAGTGCGTACGTCTTGTCGTCGGCCGTCGAAGGGTCAATAACGGGAGTATCTTCGTTCAAGGGGGGGGGAATACATTGGATGTGATGCCCAACCATGGTGTATTATTAAGAACCCGGTGCGGCATTGAATGTAGGAAGTCGAGTTCCTTATGTATTGTGTTGTGTGCTCCGAGTGCCGAATCAATACCATTCATGTGTTAATTAGTTTCCAAATATATTATAAGCACTAGTTGAGATTTGCTATCCATGCGTCAATTCAGTGTAATAAACCTTTATGTCTTTCGTGTCTCCTTTATTCGCCTTGACCTTTCCTTCACTATCACTATCCTCTATTTCCTTCATTCATCTTAAATCGGCATTTCCTTACACTATTCTAGCTGGTGTGATACTATTTTGGCTGGTGCTAAACTATTCTGGCTGGTGTGCCACTATTCTGGTGTTAAGATTTTCAGTTCAGGGTTGCGAATAATTGGGTAAATCAGGGTTGAATGAAGACACATTGGTTTTATATTTGTCTTTTTGCAGTAGTTGACAAGGCAAAGGTTATTCTAACAATAGAATACTGAGTATAAACATAAGTGATTAACAGCCAAAGATATGTAACACGCGTAAGACGAGCGTGTGGTGGAGAGTGTGTGTGCCTATAGCGAGGGAGTGTGTAGAGTCTACCACCGATGCCCAGCTGCCGCTGCCGAGAGAGTCTGGGGTGTTTGTCTGAGTGCCCGGAGAGTGACTCCGCTGCCACCGAGCGCTAAAAAGGGTGGGCCCCTGATCATGAAATTGAAGAAGCTCCTCCAATCGGGAGAAAGGATTGTA
>SDVV010043995.1:0-10198 GCA_016164225.1 Gammarus roeselii
ATGTGTGTGTGTGTATGTGTGTCTGTGTGTGTAAATATGTATGCATATTCACCTGAGCGGTCTGAGGTCCAGCCACGTGAGGCCCAGAAAAGGCAGTGTTGGGCGAGCCCGGCCGCCTACTTATTACGACAGCGGGTACCGCGGACCCCCTCCCCCATCTTCTAGCAGCACAGGTGCCGGGACAGGGACAGGAGTAGCAAGGTCCTTGAGTACAGCGGTTCATCCAGCAACTGTACCGGTCATAAGGCTTCGGAACAGTAGTGTCTAGCACCATGTATACGGCTCCAGTTCAATGGTTCTGTATGCATGTCTCAAGGTGGAAGTGTTAGCCGTGCAGCCCACTAGGATAAACCGTACAAATGATCTGGCTGGAGCCGTCCGTCGATTACTATGGTTACCGAGGTGACCAGCTGAGCTCTCTGCTAACCGAGGTGACCCAGCTGAGCTCTCTGCTAACTGAGGTGACCCAGCTGAGCTCTCTGCTAACCGAGGTAACCAGCTGAGCTCTCTGCTAACCGAGGGGACCAGCTGACCTCTCTGCTAACCGAGGTGACCCAGCTGAGCTCTCTGCTAACCGAGGTAACCAGCTGAGCTCTCTGCTAACCGAGGTGACCAGCTGAGTTCTCTGCTAACCGAGGTAACCAGCTGAGCTCTCTGCTAACCGAGGTGACCAGCTGAGCTTTCTGCTAACCGAGGTGACCCAGCTGAGCTCTCTGCTAACCGAGGTAACCAGCTGAGCTCTCTGCTAACCGAGGTGACCCAGCTGAGCTCTCTGCTAACCGAGGTGACCCAGCTGAGCTCTCTGCTAACCGAGGTAACCAGCTGAGCTCTCTGCTAACCGAGGAGACCAGCTGAGCTCTCTGCTAACAGAGGTGACCCAGCTGAGCTCTCTGCTAACCGAGGTGACCCAGCTGAGCTCTCTGCTAACCGAGGTGACCCAGCTGAGCTCTCTCGCAATATCTCGGTCGTTTTCATGGAAGATATTTCCAAGATGCCCTATAAGGCGAACTCATCACTTGGCGTGGTGGTTTGGAGGCACTTGATAGGAATTATTGACCAATTTTCAATGTTAAGAGTGTTATTAGGAGGACGCCAGCCCGGCCAACAAGCAATAAACTGGATGCTGGCGACAGAGCGCGATACACGACCACTTTTTTAGTGGTTTTCTCCTCAAAAGCTGTCACTTTTATTTGTAGAGGCTGGGACGATAACCCCGGCCAGACATCTCGCGACTGGAAACTGGGCAGCGGCTTAGCTGGGCAGGGAGTGGCTACGGTGGGCAGGGAGCGGGTAAAGTGAGCAGGAAGTGGCTACGGTGGGCAGGGAGCGGGTAAGATGGGCAGAGAGCGGGTAAGGTGGGCAGGGAACGGGAAAGGTGGACAGGGAGCGGGTGAGGTGGGCAGGAAGCAGGTAAGGTGGGCAGGGAGCGGGTAAGGTGGCAGGGAGCGGGTAAGGTGGACAGGGAGCGGGTAAGGTGGACAGGGACCGGGTAAGGTGGGCAGGGAGCGGGTAAGGTGGGCAGGGAGCGGGTAAAGTGGGCAGGAAGTGACTTCGGTGGGCAGGGAGGGGCTACGGTGGGCAGGAAGCGTGTAAAGTGGGCAGGAAGTATCTACGGTGGGCAGGGAGCGCGTAAGGTGGGCAGGGAGTGGATGAGGTGGGCAGGGAGCAGGTAAGGTAGGCAGGGAGCGGGTAAGGTGGCAGGGAGCGGGTAAGGTGGGCAGGGAGCGGGTAAGGTGGACAGAGAGCGGGTAAGGTGGGCAGGAAGCGGGTAAAGTGAGTAGAAAGTGACTACGGTGGGCAGGGAGGGGCTACGGTGGGCAGGGAGGGGCTACGGTGGGCAGGGAGCGGGTAAAGTGGGCAGGAATTGGCTACGGTGGGTAGAGAGCGGTTAGGGTGGGCAGGGAGCGGGTAAGGTGGGCAGGGAGCGGGTGAAGTGAGCAGGGAGCAGGTAAGGTAGGCAGGGAGCGGGTAAGGTGGCAGGGATTGGGTAAGGTGAGCAGGGAGCGGGTAAGGTGGGCAGGGAGCGGGTAAGGTGGGCAGGGAGCGGGTAAGGTGGGCAGGGAGCGGGTAAGGTGGGCAGGGAGCGAGTAAGGTGGGCAGGAAGCGGGTAAGGTGGGCAAAGAGCGGGTAAGATGGGCAAGGAGTGGGTAAGGTGGGCAGGGAGCGGGTAAGGTGGGCAGGGAGCGGGTACGGTGGGCAGGTGAAGCGGATCAAGCGTGCAGATGGAGCGGTAAATGTGGTCAGGATGGGTAGGTGGAGCAGCTACGGTAGGTAGGTGAAGCAACTATGGTGGACAGGTGGGCGATAAAGGTGGACAGGTGGAGCGATAAAGGTGGCAAGGTATAGCAGCTAAAATAAGCAGATAGAGCGGCTAACGTGGTCATGGAGTTGCTAAGTTTGGCAGGTGGAGCGGCTAAAGTGAGTATATAGAGCCGAACCAGGGAAGCTAAGGTGTTTACAAGTGTTGGAAGGCAACAACAGGACTATTGGCCCGAACTAGGTGGCTTTTTGATAGCACGATGATTAGTTCTGAAGTAGAACGTCTAAGAGAGCTTCATGTGCCCTCGCTGTTTTTATAACATCAAGAGAGGGAACGGTTTAGTTATTTATCTTATGCCCGTGATGTTGAATGAGAAACGTTTCCCAGCGATTTTGCATCCATTGTTCCTAGTCAAATCCGTTCATATCTAGATTGAAAAGGCTCGTTCGGTCGACGTTTTCCTTACCTTTCATAATCTTCCACACTTCAATAATGTCGCCTCTGATTCGACGCTTCTTTAGCGAATAAAGATTGAGTTCACGTAGCCTGTTTTCATACGATTTATTCCGCAGCGAAGGGATGAGTTTGGTAGCTCTGTAGTGAACCTTCTCTAATTTAATAGCGTCTTTTCTAAGATATGGCGGCCAAAATTGAGCGACCAAAATTGAATGGCAGCATCGTTATATTGTTTGCTATTTTTTAAGTCGCTACTAATGATGACACCTAAAGCTCTTTCTTCGGTGACAGGAATGTTTCTTTCCGGACATTGAATATTCGTGTTTGAGGTTATGAGGACCTATGTGAATACCTTCACATTTGCCTACATTAAATTTCATTTGCCACTTTTCTGACCAATCAACAATTTTATTCAAGTCTAGTTGGATCTACTGATACTCTAGTTCATTTTGTACTTTTCCTCCTATCTCAGTATCGCCTGCAAACTTGCTAATGTTTGAGAGTACGTTGCTAACGAGATCGTTAATGAATATTATAAAGAGAACTGGATCTAATACGGATCCTTGAGGCACGCCGCTTGTGACATTATCCCAGGGGGAGGGAGCTACGTTAAGTACAACTCGCTGCCGTCTGTCTGTAAGCCAGTAATTTATCCAGTTGTTAAGCTCGCCTCGAATGCCGATGCTGTGCAATTTACTAACAAGGCGCTTGTGGGGGGCTTTATCAGAGGCCTTTTGAAAGGCTAGGTAAATGATATCGATTGGAGATATTGTGTCTTGGATTTCAATTATATTCTGGAAAAAATATCAGGTTCGTAAGACAGGAACGGTTGTGTCTAAAGCCATGACGAGAGTCGCCAATCAGTTTGTTTGATTCTAAGAATTCTGTAATTTTATACGTTATCAAACTTTCCATCAATTTGCCAATGGTTGAGGTGAGACTAATTGGACGTTAATTGCCGGGACATTATTTGTCCCTTTTTTGAAAATTGGTGTAACATTGGCCTCCTTCCACTCTGGTTGACGGCTAAGGTTCATTGATGGGCGGCTAAGATATACTGGATGGCAGTTAAGGTTAAGGGAGAGTAAGGTGCTCTGGAGACGAATAAGGACTACAGACGAGGCGGCTGAGGGGCTCTGGTGGGCGCCTAAGGTGCTCTGGTTGACGGCTAAGGTGCTTTGGTGGGCAGCTAAGGTGCTCTGGATGGCGGCTAAGGTGCTCTGGTTGACGGCTATGGTGTTTTGGTGGACGGCTAAGGTGCTTTGGTGGGAGCCTAAGTTGCTCTGGATGGCGGGTAAGGTGCTCTGGTGGGAGTCTAATGTGCTCTGGAGGCAGATAAGGTCTACGGACGATGCGACTAAAGGACTCTAGTGGGCAGCTAAGGTGCTCTGGTTGGCGGCTAAGGTTCTCTGGTTGGCGGCCAATATGCGTTGGTGTGCTGTTAAGGTGCTCTGGAATGCAGCTAAGGTGCTCTGGTAAGAGGCTGAGGTGCTCTGAAGGCGGGTAAGGTCTACAAATGAGGCGGCTAAGGAGTGCTGGTAGGCGGTTAAGGTGCTCTAGATGGCGGCTAAGGTGATCTGGTGGAAGGCTAAGGTGATTTGATGCAGTTACTGCTCAGGACGTTACCTCAATTACCTTATCTCAAAAATATAAATCTGGAAATATCAATAACTGTCCCATCAGTTTCATGAAGAAATCAGCAAATATATTATCCCACATCCTAGCTTCGATTGTCAACAAGTCCTTAATTCAAGGAAAAATTTTCTAACTCAATAAAAATTGCTAGAGTGACGACATCCATTCACAAAAGGTAGTGATAAGACTGACACAGGAAATTATAGACCCATCTCAGTTCTTCCCACATTTTCCAAAATATTTGAAAAAATAGTTCACAATCAACTATTCCGTTACCTGAATGTAAGAGTATCCTTCAAGAACCATGAAAACCAGTATGGCTTCAGGACCAATAAAAATACGACTCAAGCTATATTAAATCATCTGCAGTACTTCTATAAAAAAATAGACTCAAACTACATTGTATTCTCTCTATTTCTCGATTTTCGTGAGGCCTTTGACTGTGTTGATCATTTAATCTCATTATCTAAACTAAGGTCTTATGGAATAAGAGGAATAGCTAGTGATTGGTTCACTTCATATCTGTCCAACCGCAAGCAATATGTAACGGTGAGCGGAATCCAATCCACTATGCTCGATATTAGTCATGATGTTCCTCAAGGTTCTATTTTAGGGCCCTTGCTATTTTTAATTTATATAAACGAAATAGTTAATCCGCCATCTTATTTCAAGTAAACACTGTTTGCTGATGATAGTACCTTATCTATTTGCATCTCTTCAAACACCATAAGCGAATTAACTGCCTCAATTAACAAGGAATTCGATCGTGTTAACAAGTAGCTAACTGCAAACCGAATTGGAATTAATGGCAAAAAAAATTACTACGTATTATTCTCATTCGAGCGTAAATTTAATTTAACAATCATAAAAATTAGAAACTATAAAATTCATGAAATAGACAGCACTAAATTCCTTGGGGTTTATTTTGGTAAATATCTGACGTTCAAAAATCACATTGAGAGCATATAATTTAATTGTTAAAATCGATAGGCATTTTTTAAAAATTAAACAAATTCCTCCCCCAATCTGTCCTTAAAACCCTTTATTTCACGTTGATCCAGTCATTATTAATTTACGGAATCGAAGCCTGGTAGGGAACAGACGAAAATAAAACGGATATAATATTTATACTGCAAAAGAAAGCTATAAGAGCTATAAACAGCCTTCCATTCAATTCCCATACTAATCAGCATTCTAAAACTATGAATATCCTGAAACTGGAAGATCAATTTAACTTCCAAATTGCCATACACGCGTTCAAAACTTCTCACAGAAACTATGATCAAGAACTATTCAATTCAATTAGGAAATTTTTGGATGTGCACAATCATCACACAAGAAATGCGAATAACCTTGCGATACCCCGTTATAATAAATCCAAAACCAAATCCAGTATCCACTTCAATTGTGCTAACATTTGGAACTCGCTAACTCCTGTTTACCGTCAGAATGATTCCCTATCAATCTTTTAGTCAATACTGAAGGAGTTATACTCATCATCTTACTAGTCCAATAATGATTTATTATTGCTTTATTGTTTTATCAACGTCTCTCAATCGTATTTGAATTTATTACCTTGTTAGAAGCAGATGAATCAAGAGCTCAACAACCTTGCAGTATATTTGAAGTTTCGTTCTCTCAGTATTAATAAGACTCTTGTAAAATTGTGTCAGGTATTTAACTGTCCGTGCGTTGGTTTTCAGTTGGTGTCTAGGTTTAATAATCCACGATACATCTATTTTTCCCGTATTTTAGGATCGATAATATCGATAGGTTAGTATCTAAGGATTAGGTTGCCCAGCAGCTCTAAAGAGCTTAGAAAGGACCTTCAATTTTGTACTCTGAAATATCATAACTGTAAAATGAAATAACATGTAAACTGTACAATCTTTTAAGAAATTGTTTCAACTGTTAAGGTGCTCTGGATAGCAGCAAAGGTGCTCAGGTAGGAGTCTAAGGTGCTCCAGATGGCGGCTAAGATCCTCTGGAGACGGGTAATGTCTACACTCGAGGCGGCTAAGGTGCTCTGATGGGCGGCTAATTTGCTCTGGTGGGCGGCTAAGGTGCTCTAAATGGCAGCTAAGGTGCTCTGGTGGGCGGCTAAGGTGATCTGGTGGGCGGCTAAGGTGCTCTGGTGGGCGGCTTAGGTGCTCTAGATGGCAGCTAAGGTGCTTTGGTGGGCGGCTAAGGTGCTCCGGATAGCGGCTAAGGTGCTCTGGCAGGAGGCAAAGGTGTTCTGGAGGCGGGTAAGGTCTACAGATGAGTCGGTTTATGTACTCTGATTGGTCGAGGAAGTTTAGGTGATGTGACGGGTGGCTTAGGTGCTCTGGTTGGCGGCTAAGGTTATGTGGTGGGCGACAGAGGCCAGACGCGGTAGCCAAGGTGCTCTGAGAGAGCCCCTAGCCGGGGCCAGGGGGGCGAAGGTCTGCACGGCGGTGTCATGCGAGCCGACAATGGTTACCGTGGCGCGGTTCCTGCGTGGATGTTGTTGCATGGCAACACGCATCATCGAGATAGAAAGCATTTAATATTGCCGTAATATCTTTTGTTCCTGATTAGTAAAACTTTATGATTAGTTGTAACCTCAAACTAATCACTGCGTCTGATCAGCAGCCGTACTGTCTCCAGCAAAATAATCACCAACCCTGGAAGTTTTGAAAACTATTAAGATGAAAATTATGTTTGGGATGAAATGAATAGCATCGAAGATCAAGTATTATATACAATTCCTCTTCGTGGAATAAATATTTTTTATGGAAGGGAATTATATTTAAAAATGTGAAAATGTACAACATGTGATATGCCACGTGTTGACTTTTTGGTGACTGTAGACACATGAGATCCCTTGTGATGTAAACCCAGATATTGTTTGTTCTGATATAACAGACGGATTCTACCTCTTTGTCAACACTCCTTACTTCTCTTTATTGTACACAAACACAATGTACAACATTTCAAAAATGCTATGCATAAAGTAGGCAAATTGTCGCTGTCGACTGTACATTTTGTCAACTGTTAGCAGGTCCTGGAACGAATAAACGAATGATTGAATAGAGGAATGCAGGAATGATCAGTAAATAGGACCGAAGCAGCAGTCTATTCAAAGCTCCCAAGTTTATCATGTAAAATATGGGCGTAGAACGACTCTCGAAGTTCAACCATAGTTACACGATGAATGATTTCAGCGCACCGTTGATACACTTCAGTGAACTGATAAGTCATCTCAAGTGTTCACACTCTAATTTAACAGTAGTTAATATAGGAGCGAAACGGCCTACTGAAGGATTATAGATAGGGATAAAAGAGCCGTTCGAGGTAGGACGCGATGCATGCACCTTGACTCACCGAGCGTATGGGGGTTCGCGCAGAAATGGGGGAGGGCGGGAGCGTAGAGTACCGGAACTGGTTTGGTGCCCCCAAGTCAGCTAACGGACGAGGGGAGGGGGGGAACGGAAGGGGGACGGAAGGGGAACGGCGGGATGGAAGCAGGCTTGCGCCCTTGATTGGCAAGGTTTATGTTATGAACATTTTTATTTGTACTGTATTTTGATTTATATTATATTTATATATACGTTTTTTCTTCTTTAGATGGTTGTAGTGGAGTATAATTGGTCACTAACTGTTGCTCGTTATATATATTTATTCGGTTCTGGTAGGATTAGCGTTATTCCAAATTTCTGGTGGGGCGAGGCGTAGGGATCCCCTAGGCAAAAAGTTGGATGCGCTCCTGGAAGATTATCTGAGTTTGCTCTTACCTGTTCCTTGTCTTATAAATTTGTTTCCGTGTCACGTCTGCTACGTTGTGAGTGTATATATCATTCCATATTTATGGCTGGTTTATTGTTTCTATATATATATATTTTTTTCTGTGAACATATACGTGTGTTTTCTTACCTAGTTGTGGTATATATGACACATTCAATGCTTGATTGGTGGGCTCGTAGCGGTGCGGGCTTGGGATATTTATATATGTTTTGTTCATTTATCACTATATATTCTTTTATAGGATTAGTATGGTAGGTATGTCTTATAACTCAATTTCCAGCCTTAGTGTGCGAATGGTCCGGTTTGTATCAGCCTGAAGGTAGGATTGCAGGCAAGATTCTGTGTTTCCCATCTATTTATTTCATATGTATATATTATCGATAGAAATAGTATGGATTATTAGTATGATTATTGGCGAGTTTAAGTATGTATTGTGGGATGATGCAGCACCTACGGTCGAGAATCTATCTACCCCATATTGCATTACCCAGTTTTGAAACAGTTATATCAGTATTCCATTGACGCGTTTTTCCAATAACGAAAATACCTGAACGGTATGGATTTATTGTAAGTTAAAATATTATGTTATATATACTTAGTAATGATCAATTGATTTAAAATGAATTTGTAGTGTTTCGGAATTTCGATCAGTTAACTCATACAGTTTCAGGTATTTAGGGTATTTTTAGGCTTGTAGCAAGCTATTTCAGGCATAAGAGGGTCGGTTGTTGCATCATTGTGGTAGTTTTTATATGTATATATGAACATCTGTTACGATTTAGCCGTAGTTACTTTAGTTAAAAAGATGTTAATTTATCCCTGTTTTGGACAGATGTTGTGGGTAATTTCATTAGATTTTTGTATGTACTATACCGTATTTACTATAGGTTTCAGTTGTGTCGCATGCATGTCTTGGTATCTTATTCACATTTCTTGTTTGTTTGGTTACATGCTAGTTCATTCTCATTCATCACGTTTTCAATGTATGTTTTGGGTATGGTAGAGAATTAATCTTCTTGCTTTGTTTTATCTCGTGAGTTTAGTATAGGTCTTTCAATTTTTGTACCTTCTCTGTTGAATTTCCATCTTCAATGCAATCTGTTGGTTATTTATACAATTTAGGATATATTACGTTTGTGCCTACAAAATAGAACATTATTTCAGGTCTAATTTAGTTGCATTTTGTTCATTTTTTTTGTGTTTTATATATCTTCTTTCATCCTGATACAATATTTGACGTGGATATTATAGATATAGATCAGACAATTTGTTACAAATTTGGTTTTGCTGTTAGGGTATAGTATATTTATTATACGACTATTCTTCAATATTTAGGAGGAGTTAGAGTATCCCCTAGGCAAAAGCTCAATCTGTTTGTGCTTGTTTGTATAAGTAAACCGATTTACTAGGATGGATACCATAATGTAGTACAATTTTTATGTGAATGATAGCAGAGTAGAGAACACTATTTAGCTATTATATATATGTTCCTGATGTTATGTTTTTTTTCCCACGAGAATCATAGGATTGTATGTTTAAGAGGTGTATGTCCATGCTGAATCTTCGTGGAATTTTCGTCATTGATCCCTAGCAAATGTGTAGTTTAACGTTTAGATGATAATTGACTGGATAATGGGTCCTAGTGTAGAGGTGGTTTATAGTCTTTGGTTGTCATTTTGGAGTTCATCCATGTTCAACGGGATGTATCTTTATTCGAGGCTGTTCAGAGACGATGGGTTAACAGATGCGAGGTACGTCTATGGCATCGTATCATGACTGTAAGTTACCTCTAAATTTGTTATATATCAGTGGTAAATTGCTGAGAAGTGACCTAGAAAAGCATTATAGAGTTCATTTTTATGACACAGTAGGCTTGGATTTGTACTCTCAGAGGTATAGCATCAGTTAGGTCTAGGAATTTATTATAGATTTGAATGGTATGATAGTATAAAATAACATTTTTCACATTAACTCAGTGTTAAATGTCAGTTATTTTCGGTATGACTGTTATGTTAGTATACAATCTTAGTCATGAACCAGATCACGTCAGATATTGGAGTAGGCTTCATCATCTGAGTGCGG
>SDVV010043996.1:0-10198 GCA_016164225.1 Gammarus roeselii
TTGCCTCAATCACAACTTACTCTTATCTCGACTACTACCAGCGCTCACCGCGACCACTACCAATCATTGCCTCAATCACAACTTACTCTTATCTCGACTACTACCAGCGCTCACCGCGACCACTACCAATCATTGCCTCAATCACAACTTACTCTTATCTCGACTACTACCAGCGCTCACCGCGACCACTACCAACCCTTGCCTCAATCACAACTTGCTCATATATCGACCCATACCAGCAATTACTTTGGCCTCTACCAGCTCCTGCTTCGACTTAAACTTCATAGCATTCATACTCATTTGCCAGCACTGCACGCAATCAAAATTATTCTATTGGGTAAACCCGACATGAGCTTCCATATGAAGCACCCAGCGCATGGAATAATTTATTAGAGCCTGTACAATGTTGTTCGTTGCTTAGCCATTCAATATTCATAAGTTCGTTTAATTCAAATTGAGTTTTACCGCGACGCACATATTTTAGGTTCTCTAATCTATGGCTTCATTCGTTTCATGCATTTAGATATGATTTCCTTCGTGGTTATTTTCCAACGGAAAAAGATGTGTACTTCCCCTACTGCGATATTCACCTTCCAGTCCCAATGTCTTTTTTTTTTTGTAAATAATTTTCTTTAGTGTTAGAATTGAATCTGTTTGTGTGTGTTGCCCGAAAATAATAATGCACGCTTAGAAAAGCTTGTTGTACACGGTATTGTTGGGCTTCCCATTCTACAATAAATTATTTTACTCCAATGAAGATTTATCAAAATACGTTTATAATTCATAAAATGTTCCTAGTCCGGACTACCCCGTCTACACAAGATGTCCAGTCTTCATAAATATATCTCTCGATTGAGCAACCATGTGAAAACCGATTATACTCTGTAAATTATCAAAATGTCATGAAATCACATTGTCTGCACATGTTATCTGCACACCATGTCTGCTCACCATGTCTGCACACCTTGTCTGCATATGTCTGCACATCTTGCTAGCACACCTTGTCAGCACACCTTATCTGCACATCTTGTCTGCACTCCTTGTCTGCACACCTTGTCTGCACACCATGTCTGCACACCTTGTCTGACCACCTTGTCTGCACACGAAAAGGACAACAGCTTACCCTTTTCTAAACCCTTACTCTCTCGAGCCTGCATGGCTGCCCATATTAACACCACTGCAAGAGAACGCCCCTCTCCAACAACAATAAACTAATTTGGTTATCTCGTGTCTTTTACTTTACAGTTATCAACTGCCATAGATTAAGTAACGTACACATCCCTGGAAATTAAACCATTAGGGAACGAATACAACATTGATATGATTCATAGGCGGTGGGTGAGCTATAGAGTGACACTGGCCTCTATTAGTAATAGCACAAAACAAGTATTGTCGCTATTAGTAAGGAAACATGTTGTCGATTTCAGAAAAAATGAACTAATCCTTAGGTCATTTATAGTGACTCTAACTCTAGAAAACAGTTGGTATATAATTTTTTAAAAAAATATGCTACTTTATAACGATGGCAACGTCATTGGAGCAGAAAATGTTCTGCTCACGTAATGAGCGTCTATGAACACCGACTACAGCCCTCCATCTTCAGCAACGGCTTCCAACAACACACTGCAACCTTTGGGCATGACTGTGCTGCCAACCTTTGCGTGACTATAAAATTTATATCAAAAGTTGGACCTAATAGCAGCCCTAAAATCCTCTGCCGCAGAGGCCAAGTGAAAAAGCTTCAAGCGAACCTCAGTTTAGTCTAAGTGCTAATAATAAACTACGTTGGAATATTGTTCATTTTATCCAGTTGAATTTTTTTATCGGCATTAAAATGAATAGAATAACTATGGAAAGTCAATTTTCTTCAAATTGACATTTTTTCTAATATCGGCCAGCCATAACATGTAATACGTTTTCTTCTGAAGCCCCTAGCTCTTTGTCATCTAGTCACAGAAATATTACTTTCCCGGGCTGACTATTGGCCATATAACGGCCACATGGTACAGTGGCGAAATTGAAGGCAAAAAAGTTAATCTGTATTAATAATAATAAAAAATCCAACGTGTTATTCCACTTGTTAGATTAGTTTTGTTAGACTAGTTTGCTACGACATGGTGTAGGTGGAAGCTTTCCAATCAATTATGCGAATTTCTTTACAATCAAACCAACAAATGGAGCTAAAAATGTAAATTTATGAATATTGTAACCCTTTAAACATTAGCTTGTTTTCTTTCGCTCGTGTGCCTTCAAACACTTATTGGCCAGCGCGAGTCCTAAAATGAGAACAGATTTATGTCTGTGAGACTCAAAAGCAATGAGAGTTAACAGACAAATGGAAGATATCTGGTAATATCGCAACCCAGTTCGTAAAATAACAGTACTCGAAATTGTGTAACGAAGTTACACAATGAAAGACCTCAGTCTTCGATTCCCATTAAACACAATCGGGTATTAAATTCGCCAATATTGGTTGATGGGCTCTGAATGACCCACCTGCAGGAAATAACATCTGATAAGAAGGGGAGGAAGCGAGTCTCAGTAGTTTTCTTCCGACAGGTTTTAGTCGACCCTGTAAACATTGTGAGTCATTTTCCTGACATGCAGACGATGAATCGACGATGAACAGGTAATGGATCAATAAACACAACCAGAAAACGCTACTCAGTTTTATTCCTAAACTTTGGCTACTTCGTCGTCTTTTTTACTTTATTTTTTTCTGTGGTTTGACTTTTAATTACAGTGAAAAGCCGGCAAGAAAGTGAAAATCATTTGTATGCATGAAACGCAAACATGGAGAGCAAGGTTGGTCAGCTGACTGAGACTGATAACGTCGAGCCTTCTTCTGTGGGCTTAGATTGCGGCTCTGTCAGATGAATCGTGACGATTATTTCAGCCACAATGACTGCCTCACGACTTATTTCTAGCCAGTGGATGATATTTCTTTCTGATACCAGTTCTACCACCGCATTGCCCATTCGAATTTTCTAATAAATACAATGCATTTGCGGGTGTGCTGTTAAACGACCTCAACGTATGACAAATGTTAAGGTAGATAAGTGAATTACATAACATTCACCTAGCATTTTGAGCTGCTTTACTTTCGCCCAGTTTATCTGCACTATTTCTTGTCAAACGACACGAAAACCTAATAAATCAGATTGATACTTATATTGCTCATTTTTCGTGTGAGTAATTATTGATTATTTCTACCGTGTGGTGATAGACCAATAAAAATCATTGATGCGCAACTTACGCGCAAAAAGTTAATAAAGATAGAGGTAACAAATTTATTTTCGAGTATCTTATAACAATGAGAGTAAACGAACTGTCACTCGAACTCAAATATGGATTTGGTATGCATTTTTAGTCTTTAAAGGACCTCGTTAATGTTCGGGTTTCATAAGAAGCTGCGCACTGAAACGACCATGAAACCCGTTGTGCGCTTCTTCTCCCTCTATCCTGTAGCCTCTTGGCACAAAGATAAAGGCAAGTATCAGTTTTGTTATTGTTCTCCTAATGGCCACCATTCTTTCGATGGGAACATTGCGGATTTTCGAACGGTGGTCAAGTTGAAAAATGCATTGGATGTAGTTTCAATTTTTAAAAATTGTTCACCGGTCACGAAACATAATTTCTGATGTAGAGATATTAATGTTCAAATGTTGAATATCTCGTTCTCACTAAGATTTGATGGGCCAATGACAATAGATGTTGACACTACTCGATTGGCACCTGTGGTTGTTCATTGATCGAAGTTGGACACCCTGTGCTCCTTGATTTTCAAACACCCAATAACTCCATCACCTTTGAGTAATCTACATGTGCAGTCATTTCATAAAGTTCCCGTCGGATCCAACAACATGAAAATTTGCCCAGGTCTTTTTCATTTTTGACAAAATATTACATTTTTTCACATCCTATTCCCGTCAATTATCTCATTTGAATAAGCATTTATCGGACTGAATGAGCTATTCCTTGTAAAATGTGCAGTCATTTCATAAAGTTCCCGTCGGATCCAACAACATGAAAATTTGCCCAGGTCTTTTTCATTTTTGACAAAATATAACATTTTTTCACATCCTATTCCCGTCAATTATCTCATTTGAATAAGCATTTATCGGACTGTATGAGCTATTCCTTGTAAAATGCACTCTTTCGGGGCGCTCGATGGAATGCTTCAGGTTTTGGTAGAGTCTTGTATTTACATGGTGAAAACGATAGGTGGCATATGTCAACGATACCAATATTTGCCACGTTTTCCGCCTTATTCAACATCGAGTTACAACCATCAATTGGCCGCGCTAATGCAGTGAAGTTCTCAAGATCAGTATCGGATAATAAAATCGGTTGCATTTTATTTGGTCATGATTCACTTATTGATTAGACAGCGGTTCAAGGACCATGCAAATATGATCGTAAAAGTTGTCAGAAAATATTTCAGAAAGTTACACTACTGATGACATCGTAAACAGGCTTCTTTCGCTACCTTGCGAAGTATTTGCAGAAGTTATCGAATTGTGAACATGTCAATTTTGACGTTCGTGTCGGGCAGGCAAAAAACTGTTGTCCAAGTATCATCCTGCCTGCATGCAATATTTGTGTATCACCTCTCTGATGCCTGAATAAAAAAAATGTTCAATGTTATGCCGTTTTAATGTTCCACTAGTTTACTTGTGTGGAACCATTATTGTCTGTCCTACGCAAATCCTGATTGAACATCAGTTCAGTAAACACACTTCCTTGACCAACGAGTGCGGCGGATGACCAGCTAGCCCACCGCAGGACTCTCAAGACAAAAAGGCAACTGTACTCATGAGATCAAATTCTTGACATCCAAGATCATCACATCTATGTAGTTTACATAATTATAAAAGGAAATCTTACAATATCATAAAATTTATAGTATTTATATTAGTTCGTGTCCCTCGTGTTGGAATTTAGAAGCAGGTATATCAAAAAATCTGTTCACAGATTATGCCTCTTTTTACTAGTAAAAAAACCATGAGCGGACCAGGGAATACAAAAAAAAAACGTATCTTCAGCTATTATATAACTGTTTGTGTTAATTGCTTCGCAGCCACGAGGTCCTCATCTCATGTGTAGTATAATAAAGTCCATACTAATGAAACCTTCAATTTTGTTCGATATCCATTTAACTAAGTTTTTCAGTTCTTCACAAAGGTAAATTTAATTTTAAAATGTACTGTGTTTCATCTTGCGTTCAGACAGAGAGGTTACTGGCAATAATAGAATTTTATAAGTATTTTATCATACGAGCCCTTCTTTTCCTATTTACAAAATATCTAGAGCACATTTTGCACATCTTTTTAGGCGAGAGTCGTGAGATTGATCGTGCGGGCATAAGGCAAATAATATCAATTCAGAAAGTTCTGTCAAAGAATTTGTAAAGACCGAATACACAAAAACAATTTAAATTTAAATCATAAGTTGTTAGGTATATTTCCTTCTAACATTTTCCATTTCAACCAATTCGAAAATAATCGTTTACCGTTTTGTAAATATTACCGTTTTGTAAATAACATCCATCATGTGACACTATTGCACGTAGAACTGTTTCGGAAAGTATAGATGTCAAAAAACACATTGCTGCAATATAAAGAGTGAGGGAGCGCACAAGAGGAACAGACATAACCAAACTGTGTTTAATATTCCAAGAAGGAAACGCATACACTCAACTTCCCAGCAACGCGGCAATCGCGCCTCGATGTGGCGTGCGAATAGAAGCCTTTTACGAAATCTCTTCATTCATAACGGTTTCTTCTCCAAGATCCAATTGCAAATTACTTCATCTTTCTAATGTCGGATAATTTTCGAACGTTACCTTAACTGGTCAATTTGATGGGAACATTTAAAATTGATTTACCAATTAGGTTGGGAGAAAAGTTTAAGGGACGTAGGAGGGGACGTGAATCGTAGGCCCAAAATGAAGTTTTCCAATAATGTGACCGTCATTGATTTGGTACGAACCCCGTAGTGTTCTCCTTCATAACCAAAGACATGTAACTTCACCATCACACTGCTATTTCTTTTGTTCGAATAACCATCAATTCATATTTATTTAAACTTTGTTTTTAACATCAACCAATGATTCAATAAAAAAAGGAAGGATAAATCCAAATCTTCCCAAAAAAAATACATCTTTGCTGCACAAAAAAACATTCGAAACAACTTCATGTCAACTATCCCAAATTCATTCAGGACTCAACTTCCTTTTTTTGCAGTGACTTTTTTTTTACAAAATTTTAACTCATTTTTTTTTTCAAGTCCTGCCCTAGCATCTACAGCTGCTATATCGACTACATCCAGAACATCAACATTTATCGCGTCCCATCACTTAGCACGGAGACACAAATTTTCTTCATCTAAAGGGAAAAATCGCATGATAAATTACATGACGTGGTGAAAAAAAAAAATCCGGCATGTTCACAGTCGTTTGAAAGACGTTATAATTGTGACGTGACTGAAAGGTCACCCTGAAACATTTGCTGTTTATTTTGCAGGACGTCCCTGCAATTAATCACACATTTATCATATATTTCATATGAGCAAAGTTCGGCTAATTATCTACTATAGTTATACGTACTATTCGTAAGAATTGGATGTCTGACCGAAATGGACATGGTCTGATAATCTGAGAAAGGATGCCGCGAACAATTTTTATTCCGAATTTGTATTCGCAATTTCTCAGAAATAAAAAAAAGGTTTTGTGACAGTATTAATCGTCCTGCGGCTTCTCAAGGAATTCGAAGCCCTCTCACAATCCTTCGCTCGCAGAACCTCATATCCAATTTGTATGCAGCTGCCACAAGAATATTATTAACTCACTTTAAGTCGAAACATGCCTAATTGAGACATTTCCGTTCCCAGCAATTTCAACTCGTCAAGTAGCGACGAAAGAACGCAGTGGGGACCGTGACAATGACTACCTCTACAGGACGCAGTAAAAATAGCAGTTCTGTTCACTATTACCATGGCACTTGCACTCCTGCTAATGGACTAAACTTGATATTCGACTCCTAAGCCGCCGCACTCCGTGAACAGATGGGAAGGTTTCTCCAGCAGCTGGTGTAGTGGACGGCATAATCTTATTCCGAGGGGAAATGTTTGTCAAATACATGCTGTAGTGGGCCGCAGAATCTCATTCCGAGGGGAAATGTTTGTCACGTATATGATGTAGTGGGCGGTTCAATTAAATCACGAGGGGAAAGTAAAGGAGAAAGAATGTTTTCATAAGCAACTCATTTTAAAGAAATATAAATTATTTTAGACAATATTTTTTTTCTCCCGTAACCAGTTTCTAATAGAGTGGAATGAAGCTCGGCAATGAATATTTGTAAAATAGATCACATTCTGAAATAGATTTCAGAATGTACCAATACTAAGTCTAATCAAATTTATTCCAGAAACATTCCCGAACCCAGACTTGTATCGACCATAATAATACACTATCATTACGCTAGGAATTTCCGATATCCAAGGTGAATTCCTCTAAAGATCATCCATCGGACGACACCACTGTCTGGAGTGATGACGGTTGAGCCTGTATATGTGTTTGGCGGGAACACGATTGTGGCAAGGCATTCATCACAAGCCAGTGACTACCTGGCTGTCCTGTTCAGTGTAAAGTGACTACCTGGCTGTCCTGTTCAGTGTAAAGTGACTACCAGGCTGTCCTGTTCAGTGTGAAGTGATTACCTGGCTGTCTTGTTCAGTGTAAAGTGACTACCTGGCTGTCCTGTTCAGTGTCCTGGCTGTCCTGTTCAGTGTAAAGTGACTACCTGGCTGTCCTGCTTAGTGTAAAGTGACTACCTGGCTGTCCTTTTCACTGTAAAGTGACTACATAGCTGCCCTGTTCAGTGTAAAGTGACTACCGGGCGTTCCTGTTCAGTGTAAAGTGACTACCTGGCTGTCCTGTTCAATGTAAAGTGACTACCTGACTGTCCTGTTCAGTGCAAAGTGACTACATGGCTGCCCTGCTCAGTGTAAAGTGACTACCTGGCTGTCCTGTTCAGTGTAAAGTGACTACCTGGCTGTCTTGTTCAGTGTAAAGTGACTACCTGGCTGTCCTGTTCAGTGTAAAGTGACTACCTGGCTGTCCTGTTCAGTGTAAAGTGACTACATGGCTACCCTGCAGAGTGTAAAGTGACTACCTGGCTGTCCTGCTCAGTGTAAAGTGACTACCTGGCTGTCCTGTACAATGTAAAGTGACTACCTGGCTGTCCTTTTCAGTGTAAAGTGACTACCTGGCTGTCTTGTTCAGTGTAAAGTGCCTACCTGACTGTTCTTTTCAGTGTAAAGTGACTACATGGCTGCCCTGCTCAATGTAAAGTGACTATCTGGCTGTACTGTTTAGTGTAAAGTGACTACCTGGCTGTCCTGTTCAGTGTAAAGTGACTACCTGGCTGTCCTGTTCTGTGTAAAGTGACTACCTGGCTGTCCTGTTCAGTGTAAAGTGACTACATGGCTGCCCTGCTCAGTGTAAAGTGACTACCTGGCTGTCCTGTTCAGTATAAAGTGACTACCTGGCTGTCCTGTTCAGTGTAAAGTATTTACCTGGCTGTCATGTTCAGTGTAAAGTGACTACCTGGCTGTCCTGTTCAGTGTAAAGTGACTACCTGGCTGTCCTGCTCAGTGTAAAGTGACTACCTGGCTGTCCTGTTCAGATGCAGTTATTTGTTCGACCTTTACAATAAAATCTAGGATACAAAAGTCACTCATAGAGTACCGACAAATTTATTTTAAGCTATTGTTGCATTTAATTTAATATCATTGCTATATTCACTATGAATTAGTACCCGTACAAACTACCTTCAGTTTATTCGCTCTAATAACAGTGGTATACTCGCTCTCAGGCAGTAATATTCACTTATTGTGGGTATACACCTTCGCTCATAAAGTCTTGGCATGTTCATTTTAAGACGGTATAACCATGAGTCCTACGAAA
The DNA here is from genome assembly GCA_016164225.1 of Gammarus roeselii. Taxonomy (NCBI): domain Eukaryota; kingdom Metazoa; phylum Arthropoda; class Malacostraca; order Amphipoda; family Gammaridae; genus Gammarus; species Gammarus roeselii. The sequence goes on from SDVV010043996.1 coordinate 8,969, forward strand.
GTTGACTCATCTCCTGACAGACATACTTCGTATAAATGTGTTGCTGTTTCGCCGTGGCTGATGTTGCGCGCTTCTTGATACGTTCTAAACAAACTCACCTGTTTGGATTGGTGATGGGCCGGATATCCGCATCCGCGGAGTATCTGCGTATATATGACACCCGGATCCGCAAACACAACTTGTCATCATGCTTACTACATCCGCACCTTCATCCGCATCCGCAAGTGGAGGATGCGGATATTATGGGGACGTGTAATATAAAAGTAACAAAAGTCACATTTATTTGACGTCAGGCATAACGCAGTAACACAAAAAAAAATATTTGATTGGCACTTTGAATCATTTCCATTCGTAATATTTTTCAAGCGTCAAAATAACCCAAGTTTTCTAATCATAAATATCATGGAAAGGTAATTTCGTATCCTGCCATTTTCGTTGTAGGGTTCTCATCAGCTTTGTGGGATCTCACTTTGGGTTCGGTGCCTAACTGGCTGTTTTCTTTTGATTTTGACTTGTCTTTCCACGTGTTTTGTTCTCTTTTCGGGAGCTTGACGAGCCGCATGACCAAGTTATTAAGGCTGCATTCCATTGAAGCTCAAGTGGCTCTTGAGACGATTCTACTCGGGAGTCATCCTGGAGAATTGTAACACAAATCTAGCTGCTGGTTGTCTACTGTTAGGGCTTGACGGTTGTCTACGGTCTGGGGTTGACGTTTATCTACGGTCAGGGGTTGACCAGTTGGGGGTTGGTTGGTCGGAGGTCATGGTTCCCGGATATTGATTACTGAAACAGATGTCTGAGCTTCTGACCCTCCGTGCTAATACAACGATCAAGCTGAGGGAGATTTCCCAGCTGACTTCGTGTTCTCAATAGATGAAAATTTAAACCGAGAGATGTGTGAGGGCACATTTCGTTGTTTTATTTTTAGTTGGGAATTGACAGCGGAATGGGTGTAGCGCACGGGCCAGCAGAATAGTTGTAGCGCACGGGTCAGCCGAATGGGTGTAGCGCACGGGGCAGCAGAATGGGTGTAGCGCACGGGTCAGCAGAATGGGTGTAGCGCACGGGTCAGCAGAATGGGTGTAGCGCATGGGTCAGCAGAATGAGTGTAGCACACGGGTCAGCAGAATGAGTGTAGCGCACGGGTCAGCAGAATGGGTGTAGCGCACGGGTCAGCAGAATGGGTGTAGCGCACGGGTCAGCAGAATGGGTGTAGCGCACGGGTCAGCG
>SDVV010043997.1:0-10198 GCA_016164225.1 Gammarus roeselii
GACATGAATGTGGAGGTGGCGAGAGAGCGTGCAATGAACAGGCGTGAGTGGAGAATGATTGTGAATGGTTAATTTTGACGCTGCTCTGATGTGCTTTCTCGCCCTTGGCATCCCGCTGTCGGGATGGTCGTGGGTGGGGGGGGGGCCCGGCCATTATGACGCGGCGGGGGTAAACCAATGAAAACTGTCGGACCCTGCTGCTGACGACGGTTCCTCGGACTGCACTCGGGACCCAGAGTGTAAGTTGAGGGGCTACCGGCCGGACCCTTTAGCACAAAAGGGCTAAGTTGTGTGAGTGTGAGCGTATGAGAGTGTGAGGTGCGCCTTGCCGTCGGCCACCCCCCATTCTGGGGGATGCGGCCCAGAGTCTGTATCTGTAATTCAATTTGGTTTAATAATTATCAACCTCAACACACAACAGCATCTTTCAAGGCTGTGGTGGCGGACGGAAAGAGTCCCATACTCTTTCCCAGACGCTCACAGACAAACAATAACTTAGCCTTCGAACGCAAAATTGTGTAAGGGCTTGTCCATTCGATGCCCTGCGCTGCCCTTCCCCTTACATTATCCATACTATAAAAAACAATAGATAAGTGTATCCTTGCACTGTATACTTATAAATATGTGTTTTTTTTAATGCACATAGCACAGTAAGTTTCTGTACCATGCCAAAAGCCACTCATGGGCTCACATGTCGTATGAGCTGACAAAATGTCAAAATTCAGTGTCTAATAGTCAAAATGTTTCAAACAAATAGAATAGGCCTAAATTCTGTAATCAAGCCATAATTAGTTAGTCCACAGCCTTGTCATAGATTAGATTTGAGTGCCAAGGCTTTCTAGTGCACTGGAGTCAATGTCCTTCTGGCACCGAACGTCAAACCAGAAGCCAGCGCTGCATCATGTCATCGTCAGTCTGCGGGATTGTTTCGACTCACGGCATGCTTAGGTCACTACTGTTTATAGGGATAGAGGGAGAAGTCACAAATGTGTCCTACTCAAAGTGCGCAAAGAAAACGGGGTCCTCCGGGATGGAGGAGTCAATCGGTAAGTAAGATTAAGTATGATCACTTCACAACAGATCAGATTTCAGCTAGGAGACTGGTTTCTCGTAGGTAGCTGAGAAGCGGTTCCGCACTGAATTGCCTCTGAGGGAACTCAGTAAGCATTAGGTGGAGTATATTAGGAAGGTCCAGGAACCGGCTCCTTAGGAAGTGTGTGCGTTGACATTCCGTCCATGTGGGGCACTCTGCCACGACATGGGCTATTGTATGAGGGACAAGAAAATCCATGCAGTAGTATGAGGGACAAGAAAATCCATGCAGTATGGAGGTGGCGACGCCTCTATTAGGTGTCTATGCGTTTGTCTGCTATGCCCAATTTACAATCGGCATATAGTTACCTCAGTCTGTCGAGATCGGCTGTTTGATGAGACCCAGGGTGTTTGTGTCTTTAACAGTGCGCAATTTATTTCTCATAGGAACATCAGACCAATCAATGTTCCATTTAATTCTCACAGCTCTTTTAATCTCTGGTTAAAAGTCTTTAGCTTCGTCCGCCCGCTCATTACCCACCACCCCACAGTGGCCCGGAACCAAGCACAAACAAACGTTCGTGTTTCTGGAGGACAATCTCACAAGCCAGCGCAAGATTGTTGAAACGACAGGGTGGCAATTGCTGAAGATCTGCAAGGTTTGAAGCGCAATGAGCGAATCATTAAAGATTGAGATATTGGCATGTGGATGAGTATCGGCCGTCAAGAGAGCATCGGCAATGACCGTGAGTTCAGCAGGAAAAACTGACGCTGATGGCGGGAGATTCCTAGTGACGACACAATCGGGGAGCACCGCTGTCCAGCCTACAGCTTCAGTGAAGATATGCGAGCTACCAGCGTGATGAGTCTCCGCATGGGCTATAAAAATCGCTCGAAGATTATGCGGTGCAACATCTGCCTTTCGGCCAGTAAAATAGTGAGGGCAGAGCATATTTTCTAGTATACGCCAGACGGGAATAGCATCTCGCGGGAGAAGGTCCACCATGATGTGTGGTAGTCCAAGCTCAGCAGTGAGGAGCTTGATGCGTTTTGAGAAGCTCGAGGAAGGAGCAAGATTGGGATGGCGCTGTCGGGTTGTGGTACACGTAGGGGAGGTGGGGCAAGTGAGAATATGGCAATAAAATGGGAGGTCAATTTGTTCTCGTCGCAGGGCAAGACTAGGCTCACCAGTTTCACCAAGAATGCTGACAATATGGGAGGAGCGGAAAGGTCCAGTACAAGCGCGAAGGGCGGCATTATGAACAGGTTCCAGTGTTTTGAGAATATTTGGTATCGCGGAGCCATAGACCACGCTCCCATAGTCCAGTTTGGACAGGATGATAGCGCGGTAAAGTTGTAATGATGTTATTATATCTGCACCCCAGGTGAAGTGCGATGCGATCCGAAGCATGACAAATTGCTGTAAACAGTCTATCTTGAGCTGCTGCACGTATTAATTCCAGGTTAGCTTCTGGTCGAATATTAGTCCTAGAAAGCGGACTGTAGGTAGGAAAGGGATCATTTCTCCATAAAGTCTGAGGTCTGGTTCCGTGTGTGTGCAAGACCGATGGATATGAAGTGCATAAATTTTGCTTTTAGATATTTTAAACCCTCGAGATTCTGTCCAGGCATCCACCTGAGCAATTGCACTCAGTAGTTGACGTTGGAGTTGGGACACAACTGGCGCCGATGCGTATATCATAAAGTCATCATTGTACAGTGACCCATTCACGGAGGGAAGGATCACCCCCGTGATTCTATTAATAGCAATCGCGAATAGAGTACACGGAAGGACGCTACTTTAGGAGACCCCCTCATCTTGGGTATGTATGTCCAAAAGGTGATTGCCGATTTTGGCCCGGAAGACTCTCCGCAGGAGGAATTTTTGGATTAAAAATGCTAAGTGACCCCGGAGTCTCATCCGGTGGATCTCTCGGAGGATGCCATAGCGCCAGGTTGTGTCATGACTTCTCAAAGTCAAAGAAAACGCAAACAGTGTATTGCTTGCGGTCCAAGGCCCCTTGGATATTAGTCACAACGCGTCATAATGCGTCATGCGCTGATAGCGTCTTTCGAAATCCGAATTGTAAAGGAGAGAGGAGTGTGTTCGCTTCTAGGTGCCGAGTCAGTCGGGCATTCACTATCTTCTCCATAACCTTCGCTACACACAAGGTGAGGGCTATGGGGCGGTAGCTGGTCAATTCATCGGTAGGCTTACCAGGTTTTGGGAAAGACAGAACCACTGCCTCCCTCCACCGATCGGGATAGGAGTGTGTAGACCAGACTGAGTTGTAAATAAGACAAGTAGGAGAGTGTAGATGGATGCAGGTGGCGGAGCATCTCGTAGGAGATTTGATCTTCACCAGGAGCAGAAAGGTTGGAGGTGCGAATTGCACCAAGGGTCTCAGCTGCCCCAGAATGGGGGTGAGCGGGGTGTTTTTCGGGGCCAACACAGTGCCCCGCCTATTTCCTTTTGTGACCAAGGCAGGGCCGCAAGAAAGTTTATTCAACCCCACAGCGGTCGACAAGCATCTTACAGTGTCCGCCCGACGTCCCGGCATGGGGTCATGCAATCCCAAGGAAGGCGAGAGGGCCCCAGTGCCTTGCATACAGGTTCAGGGGCCCACTTCCCCACTACCCCATGGGCCCGGGGACGAGACCTGAAAGTCCAAAGGAGAATAGGTCTGGGAAGCCCAACAGCCAAACGACCCCCCCCCGCACCAAGTCCACGGGGGATTACGGAGAGCGGGACCGCCCCTCTTTCCGTACGTACTGACGCCGTTCCGGCGGCCCTCAGGACACTCTTAGCACACTGGAGTGCGGCCACGCCTCTGGTCAAGCGCATACTTTCCAAAAGCCTTCCAAAGGCGCATACTTACCCTCGATTACGTGGTCTCGCACCGTCAACACGAGGATGTTCTCACACCGCACATCCCAATCCACCCCAGATTCCAAAAATACCTGGCCTTCATTCTAACTACGATGCCAGCTGTACTTTTTCGCGGCTCTGCCATTCGGACTCAACCTGGGACCGAAAAATCTTTACGACGATCGCGAAACTACCACTCCGCTTACTCCACCAGCAAGGGATAGACGCGGAATTATACATCGACGACTGGCTACTCTGGGCACCAACAACACATCAGTGCCGGCTCAACACACAGACGGCCAGCGCCCTTCTCCTCAAGCTCATCTTCCCCATCCACCTGGCGAAGTCTATTCTGGAACCCACCCAGCAGATAGACTTCCTGGGAGTGACGCTAAACGGAGAGGCCGGGTCCATCGCCCCAACATTACAGCACATCGACCGCTGCAGTGACATGGCCACGGATATACTATCCCGTGGAACTCTCTCGCTTCAACCGCATCAGATTTTCTTAGGCCTCATCAATTTCCTTACATCCTACCTGCGTCACGCTCGCCACTTCTTCAACGACGTGGTACTATCAACACGGTCCCTAAGCTAATCCAGCAAGCCCACTGCTCTCAACACCTATTACTGCATTGCAGTACAGCACTGGGGCAGCAATGCCGTCCTTCACTCACATGTCCCGTTCGCAATGTCCTAACCGGAGCACCTCTTGTGGACGGACGCATCAAACGAAGTGTGGGGGGTAGTCTGCTGCAGCGACCAGCAGTCGTACGGCCGCTGGTCAGCAGTGGAACGCAAACTCCATATTACGTCGAAGGAGTCGCTGGCCATCATCCAAGCTCTACAGACACGTGCTCATTGGCCCCACACTACAGTCCAAGTGTGGTCAGTCAACATGACAGCTATAGCCATGGTCAATCACTCGGGCTCCAGCAGAGCACTGGCGTTACAGGATACCGGAGCGCGGCTCCTCAGAATAATCCAACATAGTCGCCTATTTTTTCTCGTAACCTACCTTCCCGGATCGCAGAACATCTGGGCCGATCAACTCTCACGTTTCCAACCAGTCGAGACGGAGTTGACGCTAACGCCTCAATGCTTCGCCCGCCTCTCAACCCAGCGCGGTGTCAGGCAAATAGACCTTTTCGCACACCCAGGGAATCACAAGCTTCCACTCTTTGCAGCTAAGTATCCTCACCCGCGAGCAGCATTGATGGATGCTCTCCAGTCTGACTGAAGTCAGTGGACAGATACATACCTCTTCCTTCCATACAACCTGATTCCCCAGGTGCTCCGCAAGCTCGAAACGTACCGCTACAGCGGCGTCCTCGTAGTGCCCGACCCCCCCAACGTACTGTGGTGGCCCCATGTCATCGCGTCCTTCCGCTAGGTTTCGCTCGCCCTAGATGTGTCCCAGCGCGTCGAGGGCAAAGAGGTGCCTCTAACTTCACGACCCTTCTCTCGTTATCTCGCATTCAATTTCTAAAAAGGGTTCTCACGATCAAATTTAATAGATCGCTGGCAGACACTCTAGTCAACACGCACAGACCATCGACCCAACGCCAATACCACAGAAGTACAGTCCGTCACCCAGACAACGATCTTGACGTTCTTGCACTATACCGGCAAGCAGAGGCAGCTCAACCCGCGCAGCGTTTTGGTTTACAGAAATGTGCTTCATATGCCTCTCCTGCACGGGTTTGGAGACACGACTCAAGAGTCGATCTTTAAGGAACTGGCGCGAGCTCAGTTTCACAAAAAAAAACGCAAAGGTGTTTCGTGCGTGCCACAGTGGAAGCTGGAACCGGTCCTCGACATGCTCGCCTCCCCTCGCTTCGATACTCAGACGGCATCAGTATTGGCGCTCTTTCAGAAGACTCTGTTTCTCGTCGCTTTAGCAGCAGCAAACAGAGTATCTGAGATTGCAGCCATGTCACGCACGGGACATTTCTTCACGAACTCTCCATGCGCGCTCGTACTGACCGCTGCCAAATTCCTGTACAAAAACCAGACCATCACCTACACGCCGCCGCTCATTTCTATCGCCTCACTGCTAGCGGACGGCCGGGCACACGCCCTGTGCCCCATGACTGCTCTCAAAGACTACATAGCACGGTGTCCGTCAAACCATGACCTTTTGTTCATTCATCCTACTTCAGGCAAACCACTCGAAGCGTCATCGGTGGGCACTACATCTGCTCGCTTATCAATGATGCCAGACCAAACGCTTTCTCTAAAGCTCACGACGTCAGAAAGTATGCCTCATCTCTTGCTTGGACGCGTGGAGTCCCTCTCCCAGACATATCCAAGGCGTTCTGGAAATCGCCCCACGCATTCGTACACAAGTAGCTGCCTATTTACAATGGAGAAGCCTAACCAACCTTGCATCAGATCAGGAATTAGGTAGATAGACCTTCTCGTTTCCAATGTTTATGACAATTAAATTAGCTAATGCCAGAAACTTCACTATGTATTACAGAATACGTACATAGTTATCTTACCTTATTGTTCCGAGGCACTCCCGCTAAGACTTCATGTCATGAATTCCGTTGGATAATTGGGTATGTAATTACTTTTATCCTACTCAAGGTACTACAATGTTACCATAGGAGCTTATACACATTGTCGATACGGATATAATTAGTATTATATTGCCACTACCTGATAGTTCACCCACTCTCATACTGGTGGGTAATGTGTATGAATTACGGATTTCTCATTTGGATGTTCAAACTGGAGGCCCGCACATTATTTTTGATGCTATGAGCAGGCATATTTGCTGAAGGTTGGCACTACGCAATATTTGTATTTGCCAATACATAAAGAGTATTTGGGCGCTCACACTCAAGGCCCGCTTATTACTGTGCCGTTATGGGTTCATTTGTTTGCTTTTGTTGGCACTCAGTAATACTTGTATTTGACAATCATTACAGTCATTACCCCCATTCATAAAAATGTGTTATCATTCCTTACACGGCAAGCGTTTCTTTGAAAACAACTCGGTTTATGATACAGCCGAGCCATCCATTTTTTGTGCTCTTCTGGCATAGACCAGTTTTTGCTACATGATGGTATTTTCTATGGTAACCATATGGCTCTTACGAAATGGCAGAGAATATAACTTCAGCTATCTCGATTTTCTCAATAAAAAGTCATTTTTCTGTAATGTAGTAAGAGCCATAGGAGGCCTCCTCCTTCCATTGCTATCTTAAAAAAAAAGATACCAAAAGGTTTTCCTTCACATCACAACCCAGAAAATCTGAACCCCTTGCTTCCCTCAAGCCCCACGCTGGCAGTTGCCTCAGTTTTTCCGACAGGACGCCACTTTTCATCAGCCCTCATGAATGCTGGGGTAGAGCAGAACTCACTTATATAGGGCGAGAGAGTGTTCCGATCGTCGAGTAAAGTTGCAAGACAGAACCCCGAATGCATAGAAACAACTATTTTTGTTGGACTGTCAAACACAAAAAATGTGAAAAAATCCACGAACACAAAAATTTTGAATTTCTTGAAAAATATTCCAATACAAAAATAGAAACGTCAAAATCAGGCAAAAACTACTTCCGACTAATGGTATCAAGATTCTCTCAGAAATCCTCTCTGTAATGTTTCCTCATCAAGATTCATTTAAACAACAAGCAGAAGCGCATTCTAACCTAATGGCTCTTACTACATTACAGAGAAAATAGTATCAGATTAGTAAATATAAAGGATATTGTATACCCTTCATAATCTAGAATGGCTGGCTGATGGAGACTATCTTTATATATATGTTTTCCATGTCTAGCCCATCAGGGACCAAGTCTGGCATTTGAGCCCTGTCACTAGCTTCAACCACTGTTTTTGATCATGACTGGCTTAGCTATATAAGTTAAGTGGGTACCTCACCCCACCCACCAGATGAACCACAGCAGTAGTGTCGTCCATTTGAGGCTTGGTACCAGCAGGTCCCGAACTCTCCCGCGGCTCATGTGTGCTGTGTCGTCCACGATCAGCCGCCCCAGCAGCATGGGTTTACCTAAAAAGCGGCATCAAGCAGTTGGTTGCAGGGCACAAACAGAACATTCAAACTTGATGCCAATTGAGAACTTAGTGCATCAGTTTGATTTGGAAACAAGGGCGGAGTGAAGGAAGCCGTAAATTGAACACCATAATAACCATGATATGACGAATGCATTTGGCCATCATTTTCATATTGTCTTGGATCAGAACAAGAATTTATTTTTCTCTTTGCATGACAGATGGAATTATATTGGATTCTGCCCAAGTAAAAAATATCACTCAAGTACAGTAAACTTCACTTTCAAGTCGAAGAACTTTTTACAATGTTTTCTTAGTTCAAGAGATCCAAGTAATGGTTACAAGACACCAACCTTGCTACAAACAGAAACACACAAAATCAGAGTTGGATACTTGTGAAGTTTTTGTCAATATATTTCTGTGACGGCTGAGTTGAGTAGCTCACCCCCGGCAATCTCAATGACTATACAGGGTGTCAAATTTCAGTACATCAAAACGTTTTTTCCTGACCATTTTGTATTCATGAATGCTTAGTCTCACAAGTCTGTGGAGGGTTTGACGCTTCATACTCTAACCAAAACTATAGCTGTTCTGATCTCCCGATATACCTAGCAATTCTCTATCTTCACCTTCAGGCAAAACACAAGGCATTGTTTCACTTTGATGACTAACAAAATAAACGATAATGCCAGAAATACATGAATCAAATCAATTATATGATATCCCACAGTAGCCTCCACCTCCTCTACAGCAATACTATTTTGTCGAACCTAAACAGCACACAACTTTCCAGTACATCAGGGTCTTTTCCAAAAATTTAAAGGGTTTTCTTTGACTTCTTGTGCGTGAAAAAAAATTGGGGCTTTCCGTATTTTCCAAGCCTGCTGACACTCTGCTGTAGACAAAAATGATCACAGAATCGCCACTCGTAATGAGGAATATAACAATTACTCTCACAAAACAGTGGATGTATGTGTGATAATTAGGGTAAACATTTATCTTTGCGTGGTATGAATAACATACCACAATCAGGAAACGGACCAAATGTACAGGTATGTGTTTCTGTGCTTTAACAAACAATCCATACTGTATAAATTAAATTCACTGTATTGTTCAATCATTAGAAATTTGTGTACAGTAAATATTCGTCAAGTTTAAAAATGTGACAAGGTCGCAAATCAAAGTGAATTACATGATAACTCCAATTTAATCTGTGTACTGTAGATATTCAGTAAGATTAATAATGTGACAATGTTGCAAAGCTGCGTGAATTACATGATAACTCCTAATAAACCTGTGTACAGTAGATATTTGTTAAGATTAATAAGGTGACAACGTCGCAAAGCTTTGTGAATTGCATGAGCACTCCAAATTCATTATAGTGCCTAAATATCACCTTCAACAGATTTGACCACCAGTGGAATAAATATAGCAAAATCGAATGATCTGGAACATGTATAGTTAGCAATCAGTTTTCCTCAAGAAGTTGATTCATGGTAAAGCACCCACCATTGTCCTTAGCAATGCTTTGCAGTGTGAGGAGAGCTTTTTCCGAATTTCCAGAAGCAGCATCAAAACGAGCACTCTCAGGAAGCCACTGAAATGAACAATTATAAGGTATTATTTTGGTGTATATCATTTTGGAAAATATTGTTAATACCATAGGCTTCATCTAGGAGATAGTATTGACTAATTTTCAACATACAGTAATAAAATATGTAAGGCCTATCCTCCAAGAAAGAGAGTGGCCGCCGACAACACGCTCCTCACACGATTCTTCATACTTACTGGCATACCAAATCTTAGCCCATTACTGCAAAGTGATCCGGCAAATTATGGAAACCAATACGGCGCCATTGATATTAGAAAGACCTTCGACACAGTTTCAAGACACGTCCTCACAAACAAAATACTCAACACACATCCATCCAAATTACATGACGTAGCTGACTAATTTCCTTTCTGGCAGACATACACACACTGTCTACAATATAACAACTTAACAAGTCATCTCGAACCCAACCCTTCCCTAATGGTGCCCCACAGGGCTCTGTTCTTTCCTGTTCCATTCTCAATACCTTCATGCACGACCTGCACATAGAACACAACACACTCATCAGCTCATACGCGGACGGCCTCACGATAATTACACAACACCACAAACATGAGACCGCAACAACAGAATGAAGGTGTCCGCAATTAAGCTATCCATCACACTGTTAGCATCAGATTACAGTGAACACCGTATCCACTCTCATGTCACGCTCTACAACA
>SDVV010043998.1:0-10198 GCA_016164225.1 Gammarus roeselii
AGAAAACGGGGATCCCATGCATGAGATCTACACTAGGTGTAGGGAATTTCACGCATGAGAACAGCAAGAATGGAAAGAAGAAGAAGGAATAGTCGTAGAAAAAGGTTGCATGAAAGAAAGAGCGCAACTTGGCTGTTATTTGCCACCCGAAAGGAGAATAGTTAGAACCGGTATGTGTATGTTTGAGTGTGTGTGTCTGTGTGTGCGTGTGTGTGTTTGTGTGCAGCGACTATTAGGAGTTGTTAAGAAGGAGTCTGAGACAAGTTTAAGGAAATTTAAACTAAACATAAGATGCAAATGAGGTAAATAAAAGTCAAGCAAATCAGGATAGAGGAGAAAAGGAGAGATAGTAAAGGGTGAAGAAGAGGGGAGTCTGAAGGGAAATAAGGGTGTACTCCGTGCGGCCCGTGAACCTAACAGATGCCTAGGGGGTGGTAGGAAGACACTAATTCTGCTCGCTTCGACATTCCTCGAACATCTCGTTACTTTAATTTTACCCATGTTCACTCAAAGCTTCCTCCACTCACATACTCTACCAAACTCAGATACTAGCCTACACAGCTTCTCTTCTGAATCCGCCACCAGAACCGTATCATTCGCAAACAGTAACTGTCTCATCAACCAACTTCACCCATTCGCATACAACAGCTTCAATCCATGACCCAATACACTACTCGCGTTCACCTCGCTGGTCACTCCATCCATGAAGAGATTGAACAGCCAGAGAGACGTAACGCAGCCTCGTCTATGACCCACTTTCACTGTGATCCAATCACACACCTCGATCCCCACTCAGACATATGCTCTGCTGTCAAAATAGAAACTCTGAACCGCTTTCAACAGATTTCCGCCCACTCCATACCAACGAAACAACCTCCAGTGGTTCCATGTCAACCCTGACGTAGGCCTTTTTCAAATCCATGAAGGCCCAGAACACATCCTTTCCTTCCGCAAATTACTTCTCGCATACTTTGCTTACTGCCAAAATCTGATCGGCACACCCATTTCCACTCCTAAAGCGACACTGTTTCTCTCCAATTGCGCCAGCCGTAGTCTGTAATCCTTCCGATCAGCACTCGCCCGTACAACATACCGACCACACATAAAAACGGATACCTCGTTGATTGGTAGCATTCATTTTCATCTCCTTCACCCTTATACAGCCAGACAATGCATAACTAAACGACGATAATGGCTTTGTCCAATCTCCATAGAACGGCAGGGTAAACTAATAGAAGTGTTGCGAGTAAACAGGAGATACACGTCGTACCAGGCCCCTTTCTAGCTGTTTCGACCTCCTACTGGGCTACAGTTTTACAGAGACCTTTACACGACGAGTCAGTTTTGAGCAGCAGCATAACCTCGTTAAGAGAAATCGATAACGTTAACTGTGCAATTTACTGGCATGCGACGATCGGAGAGAAGCTAGGTTACGAATTCCGAAATTAAACAATGGATATCAAAGAAGGATGGAAAGTATAAACAGCTGTACCGGAATGGTTGTGACCTATTCTGATACGGCATGAGACGAGGCATAACTCACCACAAAGTCTGAGAAGTAGTGTGCGATGTTGCTGTGTCTTGAGCGGACCTTCTGTATCAGCAGATCAGTCTTGTTCAGGAACAAAATGATCGACACCTCCCTGAAGTTCCAGTTGTTGACGATTGTACTAAAAATGTTGAGCGATTCTTGGAGTCTGTTCATACTTCTGTAACGGAAAAAGTAGACGTTATGTTATGCAAATAAAGTAGATAACTAGCAAAATAACATTCGAATTTGATTTGATTTGAGCCTCTTTTCCACCAGAGCCTCAACGTGAGTCATAATAGGCTCCCCCGTAAGGCGCGACCGTCATTGATTCAGGTAAGTTCGCACGGCCTTGCGTGCAAAAATATTAGTCTTGTCAAGATGAAGTCAGTACATATTTTATTTGTGGCATGTTCGCGTACTAGCGCGTACAAAAGAGTAAAGAGTTAACGCGTATCTTCGTAAATGTATTGTTATTTCTGCGCGTAATGTTGTGGAGAGACCACCTCACTTGCACAGTTGTTTGGGATTTAGACAGCTCCGTATAGTCCGGTGTGTTTTCCGAAAGCGATAAGCTTTTAACGGTACGTTGGACCCGTGAGTAGGCTTTGTAGGTTGCACGGGGGATTTATGAACGCTCGTCGGGCTGCCGCGAGTGCGTTGCAATCCATCAGTAAGTGTTTCACGCCGATAGCCACTTGGTGGCAACAGGGGCAAGGTGGCACGTTTGATCCTATGTCGACATCCATCAGGTGGTTGTGGTTTATCCACGTGTGTCCTGTGCACAAGCGGTTGAACAACACTTGTTTCTTTCTGTTGGTGAACTTTGTTTCCCATTCTCCGACTGAGAGTTTGACTGTAAGCATTTTTGTCCACTCAGTTGCCAAATTTTATCCCATCGGGATGTAATATGGGAGTTGATGATAGGAAACCAGTCCCGGTAATGTATTGCGAACAATTGTTCTTGGTGAGTAGATGCCAGTTTAGCAAGCGAGTCCGCAAGTTCGTTTCCTTTTATTCCGGCGTGTCCGGGGAACCAGCAGAATTCAACTGCCTTACCGCGCTCGGACATCACAATGAGATCGTGCAGCATTTTACGTAGAACGGGATGTTCGTAGTGCAGTGTTTCAAGCTGAGTGAGGACACTCAAGACTGTCTGAGAATACGACGTATTTGGTTGGGGTAGCGATCTGTTTTGGCAATAGAGATGGCTAGTTCGAGTGCGTGGAGCTCGAGAACACGGAGGCTTCTTGTGCGAGGGTGGCTGAGAGTGGGATGTTCCCGCACACAGCGGCGGCTCCCACTCCGTCCGCGGATTTGGAGCAGTCAGTGTACATATGGCGGTGTTCTAAATATTCTTCCTCAAGTAGTCTTGAGATTTCCTGCCGGTAGGCGTTGGTTGGAGTAGTTGCTTTAGGGTACACTTGCAGATCTAGGTTGACCGATGGTGGGTTGATCGTCCATGTTGGTGTGTTAATTTGAAGAATTCGGTAGGAGAATGAAGGCTTAATAGCTTTACGATTGATGTTCAGCGAGGTCAGCAGGATGTTCAGCAAGGTCAGCAGGATGTCCACACGTAGGGAAAACGGTGGGCATATGTTCTTTTCAGCCGCGAAAAGGCGTTCATCGGATATGTTGGTGATGTGACTGATTGTCGGGTTGTTGATTGGACTTCTAGTCTTAAAATAGTTTTGAAGCGAAAGTTTGTCTCGCCAGAGCGGAAGTGAAAGTTCGTTAGCGAGCACGTTAAGGGATTCGATTGGGGTGGAGCGAAACACGCCGGTTGTGATACGCAAACTTTGTTTGCAATGGTCGAGAGTAGTTTTGGCTGCTGAACCGTAGACAACGGCTCCGTATTATTTATCTATTATTTGCTTCAATGTTCCACCGGAGTCCCAACGCGAAGTTAATGCAGACTCCCCCGTAGGGCGAACGGCTCCGTAGTCCATGCGCGATCATATTATTGCTCTAAACAACGTCATTCCGGTGTCCATGTCGGCACCAAACATCAGGGATGTTACCGATTGGATAAGTCCCGTCGACCTTTTGCAGCGAGTCGCCAGGGCTGCAATGTGGGGTCGCCACGTGAGTTTAGGGTCACACACAAGACCCAGAAATTTCATCGTTTCTTCGTATACTAGAGGTGTGTTGTGCAGCGTTAGGACTGATTTCAGGTTTAAACCGGGCACAAGGGTAAAGTGCATACTTGTAGTTTAAGAGGGCGAGAATCGGAATCCGTTTAGGGAAGCCCAGTTCTCTACTAGGTTTAGGCACTTCTGGAGTTCATGCTGAATTGTTATGAGGCTGGGGTGTCTGTAGCTTATTTGTAGGCCGTCCACGTTTAGTGATGAGAGCAGTCTTCCATCTCGGGGAAGAATGTCGGCTAACTGATCAATTCTGAGGATAAAAAGAGTGACACTGAGGACGCTGCCCTGGGGAACACCCATTTCTTGCGGATATGACGGAGACTAAGTGTTGCCAACCTTGACCCTGAAGGTGCGGTTTTGTAGAAATTGGTAGATGAAACGTGGTAGGCGACCTCTCAAGCCTTCCGTGTATTTCTGTACATTTTTCCCAAGATTATAATCTAGAGTGGCTAAGCGAGGTTGAGACGGAGGGGCATTTAGTGCCCTAATGATGGCACCAGGAAAACATTTGGGTTGAGTTGTAACCTGGCAAGACTGCGCGGCTACCAAGGGAAATTTTGCTTGGACTTGAAGTGAGGCGGGTTTGGTCGTTGGTGGCGGATCATAAGCTTTTATCCTGTATGGCAGGCGAGGAGTGCGCTGAGGTGGGAGCGCTTCTTTGTGTGGTGCTACCTACAGCAAAGGCAAATCGTCGTCCAGATTCAGGTCTGGGACTCCTACTGCGCGCCGATCAGCAAGGGAGGGACGGGGCGAGGTGAGAGTGAGGGAAGGTGTCCCTGATAGAATTTCAGAGCTACCGGACAGTGCGAAGGGCTGTCGTCGCGGGCCTCACCGATCTCGAGGGAAGGAAAGGTCATCATGTTGTAAATTAAGAGGAACCCTGGTTATAGATGTTCCCGCTATAACTGCAGCAAAGCTAACAGGGAAGGCGGATAAATAACCCGTTCTCTAGCTTGAACAGCGAGTATCTTCTTCTCGAGTCAGTGGTAAAAGCAGTCGCGTAATGACGCAGGATGGTCCTCTGAGCAGTTTGCGCATTTAGCAAGTCGGTTACAATTGTGGCCATGTGCGTCCTCACCGCAGCGGAAGCATATACCTGTTCTGTTTCTTGATCGCAGGAATCATTTCCATGACAAAACTTTTGGCAGTTGTAGCAGCGTCTGGGATTAGGTATGTTTTCTCGGACCAAGCACTGTGTCCAAACAATGTAGACATCATGAGGCAGAAAAAAGAGCTTGCAGTTAAGGATGTAGACACCAGTGTATTCCTCAACTCCGCTTCGCCGTCATTCAACCCTATATATCCTGGTGACCTGTTGATTCGTAAGTTCGGCAAATGTTCGCATCGGAGTGGTTTGGTCTGTTTTTATAGTAAACTGTACCTTGGATCGTATTGAGAGCTGAGTGGATTCATTTGGGACATTATTCAGCAATATACACAGCGGCATTCGTCAAATCAACCACCCTTCTCGCCTGTACTCCAAGAGTTTCCTTTCCGATCACCGACTCGACTGTCCTTCAGCAGGCTCCACTCTGACAACCCGAGCCTGTCCTCCAGCAGTCTCCCCTTCCCTCTGGCCTCCCTACTCGCCTGTCTTCCAGCAGTCTCTGGTCGTACTCAGAGGTGGAGGCGAGGAAAAGTATAGAGGTAACGCTCCTGAAGCACTGGAACCACTTCTGACGCTGTGTGCGCTGCCCACCCACGTCAACGAACAGGAACGGCACGTTGTTGATGCACATGCTGAACTCCGTGATGCTCTTGGTGGCACGGCGGGCGTGGACAACGTCGGCGTCACTAGGTCTGTAGTCCTGAGGAGAAAATTCGATTAGAGAGACCGGTTTTTATAGTTTGATAAAGATTAGATGAATGACGTGGATCCCTAGCGTGATTGAGTCAATGTTCTCCAAGCGTCAAACGTCCAGTCAGGAATTAATCATGCAATACGTTTCTGTTAAAAATAAATAAAAACAGTTCCTGAATTAGACCAGGGAGAACGGTGTAAATGCAGGTGATGAGGGAAGGGCTTGATTTGGTTAGCGATGGGATCGATGGAGCAATAGCAAACGGGGATTTAATGTATGAATGCAAAGAAGAAGTCAAAGAAAAGGGGTGCCAGAACAAAAAAGTACAACAATTCAATCGGAAGTATCGCATGAAGAAAAAAACACAACGGTCTAACTTGAAGTGTGCTCGGTCATTTATAATGCTCCCGTGGAAGTGCAATGTCCCATACCATAAATTGAACTTGACTAGTAAGCCTAACCTCAAGCTCGACCTACAGCCACAGCAAGGCCCAGGTGGTCAAAGTGCCGTTTTGATATCGCATCTCACCAGCACAATTTGACCACACGAGACTCTTGCATTGATAATTCGGTAAGTGGTAATTCGACCTTTCGTTTCAAAAAGGCGCTAAAAAATGGGACGAAAGTGCAGCAATTGGAAAACGTGACCTCTGAAAAGACCTGCAAGTCTCAGAAAGTGTATACGACCCAAATTGTTCTACGAGGTGTTATCATCACTCATACTCATTTGCTGCTCAGGAGAATTAGATAACAGTGACAAGTGTTTCTAATGCGCTCGAGTGAACGTCCTTCTGGCATTCGACATAGCAGCAACTAGTGCGGCATCAAGTCATCGACAAGTAATCGTCTGTCGTCGGGTTTGTTTCAGCTCATAGCTTGATCAAGTCACACAATTGTAGGCGAGGTCTCGAAATAAATTAGGAGAAAGAATCTTCAGGGTGGAGAGGAAACTTACTTCTGCAAGCAAGATGCAATATGAATGTGACCAATTCATAACAGATTAGGTTTAGGCTAGGAGAGTAATAAATTAGGAGCAGGGATCCTCAGGGTGGAGAGGAAACTTACTTCTGCAAGCAAGATGCAATATGAATGTGACCAATTCATAACAGATTAGGTTTAAGCTAGGAGAGTAATAAATTAGGAGCAGGGATCCTCAGGGTGGAGAGAGATTAGATTAGAGTGAAGATGCTTTCTACCGCGTTGGAGTCATCGTCCTTCTGGCGCCGAATGGCAAACCAGCAAACAGTGCTGCATCAAGTTAGTCTTTGTTTTTCTTCTTTTTCAATGTTCAAGTTAAGGTTTACTACTGCGCAAAGTCAAAGTCCTTTACGCGGCGAACGTCTATGGTATGTACGGGTGCCACAGAAGGTACAGGAACTCCTAAGGTGCTGTAACCATATGATCCCAGCTCTCTCCGGATGGCAGTAAGGAGACAATACACTACCTACCCTGCTTCAGAGCCCCAAGGATCCGCAGTCGTCCTTAAGGTGCGGGCTACGCGCTCCAACACCTGCTGAGGGAGAAGATGAAGAAGAGACAGAAAACGAGGATATCATGCATGAGAACTACACTAGGTGTAGGGAATTTCACGCATGATAACAGCATGAATGGAAAGAAGCAGAAGAAATAGTCGTAGAACAAGGTTGCATAAAAGAAAGAGCGCAACTTGGCTGTTATTTGCCACCCGAAAGGAGAATAGTTAGAACCGGTATGTGAATGTTTGAGTGTGTGTGTCTGTGTGTGCGTGCGTGTGTTTGTGTGCAGCGACTATTCGGAGAGAGGTGTTAAGGAGTCGGAGACAAGTTTAAGGAAATTTGAACTAAACATAACATGAAAATGAGGTGAATAAAAAGTCAAGCAAATCAGGATAGGGGAGAAAAGGAGAGATAGTAAAGGGTGAAGAAGAGGGGTGTCTGAAGGGAAATAAGGGTGTTCACCCCCCCGGTTGGGCCGTGACTCCGTGTAGCCCGTGAACCTAACAGATGCCTAGGGGGCAGGGTGGAGAGGAAGCTTACTTCTGCAAGCAAGATGCAATATGAATGTGATCAATTCATAACAGATCAGGTTTAAGCTAGGAGAGTAATAAATTAGGAGCAGGGTTCCTCAGGGTGGAGAGGAAACTTACTTCTGCAAGCAAGATGCAATATGAATGTGATCAATTCATAACAGATCAGGTTTAAGCTAGGAGATAGATTTTTCGAAAGTATCTGAGAAGTGTTTTCACACTGAAGAGCTCTTGAGGGAACACGGTAAGCATTAGTTGTGTCCAGGAACCGGCTTCAATGAAAGTGGATGCGTCGGCATACCGACCAGGTTGGACATTCTGGTAAGATATCGGCAATTGTAAGGGAGACAAGACAGCCCGTGCAAAGTAGAGGTGGCGACGACTCCATTAGATGTCTGTGCGTAAGACTGCCATATCCTTGTCTTAATTTACATGAAAGTCGACCCGTTGATTTCGATTATTTGAGAAGGCCTAGGGAGTTACCGAGTATTTGATAATACGAACTTAATTTCTAAAGGGAACACCAGACGATTCCCTTCTTCATTTGTTTCGCACCGCTTTTTTAATTGCTGGTTTGAAGTTTATTTACCAAACAGGCGCCACTGCAGCCTTTCGACCCGCATCGCCTTCCCGCTCATTACCCGCAACCAACCAATGGCCCAGAACCCATCATTAGCGTACATTTTTGTTGCTGGATTGGATAAGAGCGATGAGGTTTTCCAGCACGCTGGAGTCGACGTGCTTCTGACGTCAAACCGGCAATGGATGCTGTATCAAATTGTTGAAAATTTTCAGATTAAATAAAACTGATTGGGTTCACTACGGCGTGAAGTCTAGGTCCTTCACGCTGCAAATATAAAAGGTATGCACGAGTGCCACTGGAGGTTGCTACAATAACTTTCAAGGTGCTGAAGCCATATGGGTCCAGCTCTCCCCGGTTGACAACAAGGAGAGTTTCAACTCAATCTACATTGCTCCAGAGCCTCAAGCATTTGCAGTCGTCCTTCATGTGCTGGGGCAAAGCAAATCCAAACCTAATGAGTGGGAAGATGAAGAAACAGGAAACAAGGATCCCAAACATACAATAATTGTCAGCCACCTAGTGAAAATCAAACATTCTATAAACATCGGATCAGCAAGGGCTTGCTTGCAGTGAAAGACCTACTGCGGGCATCAGAAGAGCAAATAGGAATACCCACGTCAGCAAATTACCCCTAAAACAATCTCTCGGAACAAATAAAAACATATAAAGCAATTCCTCTGATTTATCATACACATTTTTCCAGTACTCTAACGGTGGCCGAGTGGGTAGCGTGTCGGGCTCTCCTCACAACAGACGTTAATTGGGAGCTGGAAGTTGTAGGCTCGCGCCTACCTGACATCTCGAGTGAGACATTCTGGTCGGTCTCTTAAATCTTAGACGGCCAGCCCATAAACGCCGCGGGTAAAAAAAGGTTTTCAAGTGGCTGCTACGCAGTAACCCGTTATAAAATATCCAAATTACATAAAGAATATGTGCAACGAATAAGGGCAGCATAAACCCCGAGGACCTGCAGACAGTTAACCTCAACTGCAGCTTGTCAACCGACCAGCCTTTCCTGCACCTACTCGAATATAATGGTTAAATCTGAGACTCAAATCTCTAAGTGCAGTGACAAACTTCAATGCTCTACCTTGCAGGAAGTACTGATTAACTGGATCCAGAGCATCAAAATCAGTGCGACCTCTATAAAAGTGCAGCAGAACACTAGTCAGGATTCAATCTAAGATCACAGGACCTGGCAACAGAGTCAACCGTACCCAACCCACTTTTGAGTGACTAGACACCATGAACAGAGCCGGCACATTACCTTTACGTAAGTATCTCAAGTACAACCAGTATTTCAGATACGCAGCTTAGACAGGACCACACTATGACTCACCACATCAAATGCTCTTGAAAAATAAATCATGACATCCACACTATATCATTCATCACAATTTTACGAAACGAAAGAGGTACGTGGGGAGAACAGGGTAGAACCATAACCAGGAAGGGATAGAAGAGGAGAGAGGAATAAAGGAGTCAAAGTAAATTAGTGTTCACGATCACACCGTCCCCCCGTATGTTAACGACTCAATCCGACCCGTAAACCAGCAGCCTTGGGGGAGGTGCTCATGAGGAAACAGTTTGTTGACACGACAAGGCTACCACGACTAGGGAGCTACCATGTCATTATGGTAACAAGATGTAGCTTTGAAACAGCTACACACAGTAACCCGAAACGATGCGAAACAAATTGGGAGCTTCAGAAGCATGCACGTGTCTTATGTGACCTTGATCTGATTTTGAACTAAATGTCCAAAAATAAATAACTTACCAGCGTAGATATTCTGTCCAAGTTTTCAAAAAAGTAAGCCACACTGTCGATCTGCAAGGAAAAAAATGTTCAATGTCACCATCGCCACATAAACGAACATGTAGTGGATGAGTACCAATTTTCTAATGGACAAAAAACAAAAACACTAAGGAATCAACAGCAAGAGCCGTTCATTTCATTCAGATGCTGATAAGAAACAGACTGACACTGACGCAAGGCCGGATACCTCAGAAGAGGGTTGACTGACGGAAATGCGCACCTCATACTCCTATCATGCACTCACACACATACCAGAACATAGATCTTTAACGCAAAAAAGGTCTGGCACATTTCGAGTCAGGAATGAGATACGAGAT
>SDVV010043999.1:0-10198 GCA_016164225.1 Gammarus roeselii
TCACCATTGTACTTCAGTAGGGTCCGTTCTGTACGTCACCATTGTACTCCAGTAGGGTCCGTTCTGTACTGTCACCATTGTACTCCAGTAGGGTCTGTTCTGTACAGTCACCATTGTACTCCAGTAGGGTCCGTTCTGTACTCTCACCATTTTACTCCAGTAGGGTCCGTTCTGTACTGTCACCCTTGTACTTCAGTAGGGTCCGTTCTGTACTGTCACCATTTTGCTCCAGTAGGGTACGTTCAATACTGTCACCATTGTACTCCAGTAGAGTCCGTTCTGTACTGTCACCATTGTACTCCAGTAGGGTCCGTTCTGTACTGTCACCATTGTACTCCAGTAGGGTCCGTTCTGTACTGTCACCATTGTACTCCAGTAGGGTCCGTTCAGTACTGTCACCTTTGTACTCCAGTAGAGTCCGTTTTGTACTGTCACCATTGTACTCCAGTAGGGTCCGTTCTGTACTGTCACCATTGTACTCCAGTAGGGTCTGTTCTGTACTGTCACCATTGTTTTTGGTAATTTTACTATCATGAACACTTCTGTCCTAGGATTGTACATGTTGTCTAGTTTTGCAGCATTCGCCTAGCCTACATTTAGAATCATCTGAAGCTCATCGACTAGTTGGACCAGCGGGACGATATCGTCGGCATAGCTAATCGCGACGATATCGTCCCTTGAATATGTACTATATACACTCTCGTATTCAAATATACACTTTGAATAGAAGAGGTCAGAGAAGGTCACCATGCCTTATCTCATTAGTTGTTCAAAACGGTTCAGATGTTGAGTTTTATGATCCGTGTACATATTTCTTGCTGCTGGTACCAATACTTCAATGGCTTACCGAGGTGAATTGGCACCCCTGTGTCTAAACGCATTTTGAGAAGTGTCTATTGATATACACGATCAAATCCTTCATTTACACCAAAACCAAAAATGAAGATACATTGGTGATCCTAACATAGTAACTAATTCTTTTAACGTAAATATACCCATTTCATTTCCAAGAGGAGGCTTCAAATCAATTTTGGTTGGGTGTCGTTTTCAGACAGTCACGATGCCTGTCTAGTTGCTTTGATGCAGGCTTGGCGACTGTCTAAAAACACACCCAACCAAAATTGAGTTGAAGACTCCTCATCAAAGTGAGATGGGTATATTTACGTTAAAAAAATTATGTACTTTGTTAATGAAGGGTCACCAATGTATCTTCGTTTGTGGTTATCTTTAAATGAAGGATTTGATCGTGTAAATCATTGGACACTTCTCAAAATGCGTTTGAGACGGGTGCCAATTCACCTCGTTAAGCTATTGACGTATTGGTACGAGCAGCAATAAATATGTACAAGGATCGGAAAACTCAACATCTGGACCGTTTTGAACAACTAATGAGATAAGGCATAAAGGCCTTCTTTGACCTTTGCTTTGATGAAGCAACAGCAATTGATATTGGTCTGTAGTGACCTTCATCGTTTGCTCATTTTGTCTTCGATTTTATAATATGTTTTACAAGAACCTCCATGAGTGATCTACTCCATCACATGAAGGAGTTGACCAGGATCATATCTGAATACTTTCCATGGAATGCCAACGTTCCCAACAGCTTTGCCAATTTTAACTTGTGGTCTCGAACCAGAGCACCCGCTAATAAACACTGTTATTATTTTTGTTCGTATTGAGTGTCACATTAACAACAGCAAAAACGAGTCAGGTCGCGCCACACATCATGAATTACCATGTCATCCCATTAACACATCGAGAAACGGAGTTGCTTCCAAGTTTCTTATTTTTCATATAATTTCAGAGATCAATCACCGTCCAATGCACTTGTGAGAGCTTTTTTCAGTACTAGTGTAAGTTAGCCTTATTTCGTTATCACCACGGTGGTCTGTGTTTTTCGAGTGGCATTTTTATTCGAAACGCTCTCCTGACAGCTACTTACCGCGCTACATGGATACCGAAAGAGCTACACTAATTTATCTCTCTCAGATGCGTCATGTATCCCCAATACCTCTGGTTTCAAGGTACTTTAGTAAATTGATAATTTCGAACATTAAATATTCAGTCGCTGCAATGTCATTGAATTGCCAGTAAATTATTCGAATGGTTGTATCCCCCTTAATTATTAAAGGGATAATATTGAACATAAAATATTCAGTCGCTGCAATGTCATTGAATTACCAGTAAATTATTCGATTGGTTGTATCCCTCTTAATTATTAAAGGGATAATATTGAACATTAAATATTCAGTCGCTGCAATGTCATTGAATTGCCAGTAAATTATTCGATTGGTTGTATCCCCCTCTCTGCATGGAGCAGCAAGTGATCTGACATACGCGCTTAATCACCTACAAACGAACATGAATCATTGTTAACTATTTATGTGAAAAGGGTCGAGTGATTGAGCTATATTACTGTTCTACTGTTGTTATCAACATGTGTGTGTGTGTGTGTGTCCTGGCGTAAAAAGGCCATTCAGACAAGTCTTATTCTGCCATTCATCAAATGTTCAACTGCTTGGGTGGCAATTCAAATCCCCTATGAATCACACATGACCATTACTTGATCCTCTGAGAATTGCCCTCAGCTATCATTAGACTTCATTATTAACTCGACCTTAGGTTGGGCTGCTCCGGGAAAATACGCATTATAGACTCTTTTAATACTCTATACGCTGAGTTGATGAAAGATAAGGAGAAAGTATGAAGGCGTCAGTCATATCTAGTTAAATATATCTTTCCTAAGTTTCATTTGGAGAGCTTCGGGCTCGTTTTGTATTCGAAGAAAACTCATACGTGGGCGCCTGCAAGCCACGCAGCTGGTGATTAGATGCGTCTTACCTTCAAGTATCTTCCACTGACTGAAAGCAGAGAACTCTCTTGGACAAAGAAGGTTATCCGCTGTGTATCAGTCATTCCTGGTCAGCCTACTCATCTCACTCAATATCTGTTTGCTGGTTATGACCCAGTAGATGAAGTCATACAAAGTAGTTCATAGTATTGGAAAGATGCTTTCAAACGTCTTTCGACGAGCGCATATAAACTGTTTTATTTGCTTATTTTATCTGTTGACCTTAGGTTATTTCTGCATTCCAGGTCATTCCCCTATCATTGCAATTGGCAACAGACACTCCGGTTATATCTCGTGGAGTTGAACAGGCGGATTGACCTCCGGTCCCTGCTTATCAGCCGCCTGTCTTGATTGTGGCTCCTTTGTTGGGTTTGGATAGGACGGTGAAAGATGGGGGGTGGTGGAAGAATTAGCTTCGTTAACGTTGATTCTGGTTGGTTTGAGATTCAGTGTTAGCAGTTAAGCAAGTCTTTATCAGTGTGAACAGAACTGCAGGCAACATTTCATCTACCATCTAATCAGTGGATATTGCTGAAGGACATTCGTCTCTATTCTCCATAGTAGACGAACAAAAAAATACGTTACAACCACAATTGATTCATAGAAATATATGTATAATAAATTAGGTTGACATTTAAGTAGTCATGAGAACATTCTGCTTACACTGACCTTTGATAAAGAATTGTAAAGTAAAAACATACAACAGGGTAAGATACATAACATTTACTATGGTATGTTTGGTATACGAATCGCAAATTTTGGAACTAATTTCATAGTTTTAGGTCACCTTTTGTGACGCTATTTTAGCACGTAGATATATTTATGCAAGGTCTGTATCCTTAACATGGTTACGTATGTGCAGGATAAAAACCTTTCTATGAGAAATTAAAAGGACAAATAATTGAACAGGTTCTTACGTTACGAGGCAACAGGAAATGTGAATATATGAAACAGGAAAAAAAATCAAAATAAATAAATTATACTGATGAATAAAAAAATTGTCATTGTAAATTAACTAAAAGAATTATATTACTGCACGAAAGTCTTTGCTCGCATAAGTTCAAGAAAGTTCAAACCAAATGTATAGTTTATTGGTGGGTGGGTGGTTAGACCGAGGATGGCTTTGGTCGGGTTGAATGGTGTGCCGACTGATGATGCGATCAAATCTGCAATGTCATCAGTAATTCTTTGCTGATCCTTTGTCGTGGTTCGTTGGAAAGGTATAATTGCGCTCCGGTAAGCAGTGGACGCTACTACTGCACGACGGGTCATGTTTTCCTCGACAGATTATTTTTCTAGCGATATTTCTTTTTGCATTGACGATTGCAGATGCTACAGTATGTTCATCTTGTCTATATCAACTTCTGAAATCATTATACTCACATCAGATCCTCGTAGAAAAGTCGTCAGTTCAGAAAGTTACAGGCTGTCATCAACTTATAAATGCATTTACCACTACGGTACCGGGTTTCCTTGGTGTGCCATCGATTGTACGGCCATCAGATGTTTCTCAAGAAGCTGTTATTACATGCAGCATCTTCAACACTGCTTCAACACGTCGACCAGCGTTTTGTTATGTTCATTTCCCTGTCTTGAGTTACTCGATTCTCGACGAACCTCCGTGCAGAGTTCACCGTCACACAAGCCTTCCTCTCGTCCCGCAGAGTCTTCATTTTGTGCTGACCTGCCTCTGAGCCACTGCTCCCAGTTTCCCCGTAAGCCACCATTTTCTAGTTCAGGCTTAGCAACACCTGATATTGGAGCTCAAACAGCTTGATGTTTCCTCCACTAACTTCACTCAATTTGTTCAAAACTATGCAGCAAAAATATAAGTTACTGAATACAAACTCATATTTCTCAGTTAGAAGTTAGTTATCTCTAAGACCTTATTTACGAGTACTATGCTTTTTGGTGTGTGATAACAGAGAATTGGAATTATTCTTAGTCTAACCAACACTGCAATGGGCACGAAAGCTTAAATCACCTATTTTAGTTGTGTTGGATGACTGAGAGCACAGCGTGCTGGACTAGTATCCTTGCGACGAGTCTTCGTGTCTTGCCAACTTGACTGAGAGCACAGCGTGCTGGACTAGTATCCTTGCGACGAGTCTTCGCGTCTTGCCAACTTGACTGAGAGCACAGCGTGCTGGACTAGTATCCTTGCGACGAGTCTTCGCGTCTTGCCAACTTGACTGAGAGCACAGCGTGCTGGACTAGTATCCTTGCGACGAGTCTTCGCGTCTTGCCAACTTGACTGAGAGCACAGCGTGCTGGACTAGTATCCTTGCGACGAGTCTTCGCGTCTTGCCAACTTGACTGAGAGCACAGCGTGCTGGACTAGTATCCTTGCGACGAGTCTTCGCGTCTTGCCAACTTGACTGAGAGCACAGCGTGCTGGACTAGTATCCTTGCGACGAGTCTTCGCGTCTTGCCAACTTGACTGAGAGCACAGCGTGCTGGACTAGTATCCATGCGACGAGTCTTCGCGTCTTGCCAACTGTCTGAGGTTTTTCCAATGTTGATATCCTAATACAGTCATGAGTTAGAAATTTGTTTATTTGCATCATTTGTCTAAGTATTCCAGAAGGATACTATAAGGAGAAACTGTAATAACGATTCTTGAATAGGGGATAGTTTTTTAAAAAAACGTCTGCGTATTGTTCAAGCAAAAGTATTAAAAGTTTCTCCTGTTCTTTTAATGAACTAACATTATTATATGTAGGCGGGCGTTGTATAAGCTTCCATGTTCCTATTCATCGTGTTTCAATGGTAAATACTATGCATATATGTGAGGTAAGTTGAGGATTTATCATGTTTGTACAATTTAGTTCCATTTATCATATCGTTCTTGTACGAAAAGTTGTGTTATTACTTTATCCAATAATTTGTCAAATGTGAATTTGTGTTGCAGTGAAAATATTAAAGCTATCAAACTGCCTGTCCAATTAAAAATGATCTTATAACCAAAGATATTAGAAGAATAATCTGCATTGAGTGAACTGTATGTAAGAACCTAATTATGATATAATTGACGAACATTAGTAAAGATCATCATAAACTTGAGGGTCGAAAATAATCGTCTGCAAGGAAAGAGGGAGAATAATCTTTGATTATAAATTCCCCTATTCATTTTAACTTGGTTGAAATTAAAATTTTCAAATTCACATGGAACCGCGCTCAATTTAAAATATCCGAATAAATATACACATGTGAGTAATCGACTGCATATAACTTTTTCTAATATCTATTCCGCAGACCTCCACTGCACAGCCAATTTCGTGCAGCCAATATGTAACAATAAACTCTCTGTATAACGTGTGTCAGGCGTTTCTGAAAGTGCTCACCTTCCCTTGTAAGAAATTCTTGCCACTCACACAATGAGCTCTCAAAAAGGTTTGCACCCAAACTGGCCATTTATATTTTAAACCCATTTTTTCAACTTGATGTTCAGGCTTCTGGCTGACAATAAATATTTAGGTGGGCTGCCAATGAGGAAATGCAGAAGCAGACCACGCAGCACCTCGAATTAAATCATCGAGTGAAGTATGAAGGAATGGATATACACCCTGTCTGTAGGTGGTCTAAAGCTTATGAACAAATCGTGTACAGTTTAGCTTGTACCAATGCAGGACTTATTAACAAATCGTGTACAGCTTAGCTTGTACCCATGCATGACTAATTAACAAATCGTATAGAGTTTAGCTTGTACCCATGCAGGACTAATTAACAAATCGTGTGAATACGTAACACGCCATGATAACTGTACAGTTAGTTTCACAGTTGGTGCGATCGTGTGCCAATGTGTCGGACAGTTTCTACTCTCAAACATCATGTTAAATGTCAGTTGAAACAGTCAAGCGTCATGATAAAGTAAATGTCTTTAACCATACTTATATCACTTATTTTTTTTAATCAATGGTTCAATATAACCATTTTATCTGTCTCGACATATTTAAGAAACATAGAATAGAGAATGTAGTTCAACAATATTCATCGGTTGGTAGGATGTAGAGTTAGAGGTACTTCCCAATCTCAGTTATTAGTTAATATTAAATTAATCAAAATAGCAAATGTTGTCTTCAGAACAGCTCACTCTGACGATATTTTGTACGCATCATCTGTGCATTCAATCAGTTAATGGGTGAATAAAAAAATCGGTTTTTTATTTTCCCATGCGCAACCAAAGCGACGCCTTATTGGGTGGGACTTTGAGGCACCTTCTTGCATGATAAAGAGAGCAAGAACGTGTGCATTAACTTGGTCAACTATTGAACAAAGTTAGGCACTCCAAACTTGTTCACCTCCAAAGTTGCGCTCAAACCTGCTACGAATTGAGCTATAAGAACTGGACCCTGCTATTTAAGAACTGGACCCTGCTATATAAGAACTGGACCCTGCTATATAAAAACTGGACCCTGCTATTTAAGAACAGGACCCTGCTATATAAGAACTGGACCCTGCTATATAAGAACTGGACCCTGCTATATAAAAACTGGACCCTGCTATATAAGAACTGGACCCTGCGATATAAAAACTGGACTCTGCTATATAACATTCCAGCAAATGAGTTACTCATTAGGCCTTTTTTCGCCCTGCAGGTCAGCAATCAAGGGCCTTTCTCTGCCGAAAAAATACATTGTAAAATGAAAAGCAACTCTAGCAGCTGTTCATGGCCTGTGATTTATAGAACGGTTAGCGATTTTTATGCCGATCGTCGCTGAACCTTCTTGTTAGAAGAAATGCTTGCAATGCAATTTTTTTTAGATATGAACTTTTTTTTGGAGATCTAATAATATAATGAAGAAATACAAAAGCGTATCCATAGTTAAATCGGGTATTTTAAAATTGGGAAACAATTACCTAACGGTTGCACCCTGAGATAATGATTTAAGTGTCAATATTAAAATATTTTGCCATCATTGTGGGGACGATAACGATTTAAGTTTCAGCCTATTTCACCCAGTTTCTTATCAGATTATATTTAAACATTCGAGCCAATGAATGGAAGTGTCCATTGCTCTGGATAAAATGAGAGGCATTGCGGCAAAAGGCTTTGCAATTGGATTCTCATCAAATGGATAAATTCCTAGATAGCATGCATTACCTAACTCTATATAGGCTATCTAATCTCTAGTTTGCACACCAGCTGACTATCGTTACGGCTCTGAATCATGAACGAAAGGACTCTAGTTTGCACACCAGCTGACTATCGTTACGGCTCTGAATCATGAACGAAAGGACTCTAGTTTGCCCAACAGCTGACTACCGTTACGGCTCTGAATCATGAACGAAAGGACTCTAGTTTGCCCAACAGCTGACCATCGTTACGGCTCTGCATCATGAACGAAAGGACTCTAGTTTGCACTCTAGCTGACTATCGTTACGGCTCTGAATCATGAACGAAAGGACTCTAGTTTGCACACCAGCCGACTATCGTTACATCTCTGAATCATGGACGAAAGGACTCTAGTTTGCACACCAGCTGACTATCGTTACGGCTCTGAATCATGAACGGAGGATTCTAGTTTGCACAGCAGCTGACTATCGTAATGGCTCTGAATCCTGAACAAAAGGACTCTTAAATATTTTGTTTTATTTATTGTTGCTGTCCCCTCATTGACGTTAATGGAACGCAGAGGGAATTCTATCTAACGGTGAGCAACAGCGTTGACACTATCAACGATTCATCGGTCGGCAACGTCGAAGTATAGCGGGCATCACCAATTGCCGTTAAGTGAATACTTTGTAAGGCGGTAAGTGGCCGCTTGAAACACCAGAAAATCAGGAAAAAACAGTCGCTATTAAATATACAATCCATTAAATAAAAAATATCAAACATTCCTTCACTGCGTGTTTTCCATTTCACGTTGTAAGCTTTTTGACATTTATCAATGTCCCTTCCATGGCGATAAAATGTGGTAAATTCATTCCATCTTGAGAAGAGGAAGGAAGCACACGCAGAGGAAGGAAACACACGCAGAGGAAGGAAGCACACGCAGAGGAAGGAAGCACACGCAGAGGAAGGAAGCACACGCAGAGGAAGGAAACACACGCAGAGGAAGGGAGCACACGCAGAGGAAGGAAGCACACGCAGAGGAAGGAAGCACACGCAGAGGAAGGAAACACATGCAGAGGAAGGGAGCACATGCAGAGGAAGGAAGCGCACGCAGAGGAAGGATGCTCACGCAGAGGAAGGAAGCGCACGCAGAGGATGGGAGCACACGCAGAGGAAGGAAGCACACGCAGAGGAAGGAAGCACACGCAGAGGAAGGAAGCACACGCAGAGGAAGGAAGCACACGCAGAGGAAGGAAGCACAGGCTTTGTCCGTATGTCGATAAAACCCCAAACAGTCCGCATCACATAAGATCACACGCTTCTTGGTTCATCATCAATGAACGTTTCTGTCGAAATTGATTTCATACAATAATAGTCGGTTGTGGCTACTAAGACTCCTTCAAACATTAAAATTGTGATAAATGGGTGGATAAAAATATCAGGGAAAAAGTATTTGCTTGCGGCGCTGTTACATCGCAATTTGGAATACTCAAGAATTTATATTGATGGCCTTCCATGCAATTGTTCTAAAAATCCTTTAGTTTACATTTTTTTTCGTTTATGATAATAGGAATTGGTTTGACTGGTCGGATCACATTTTTGACGCCGACCATTTCTGTCAGCAAGCCGTCCACCGACCCGTCTTCACCACCAGCCATCCCTGTCTACAAGCTGACTACGAGCTCTCACCCCTAACGCTGCTAAGGGTCAGATCCTCGACTGCAATCATCAGCCAATAATGGAGGTCTGGGAGGGGGGCGGAGGCATGGAGCGAAGCTCAATGAAGCCATTGATAGACAATCATCGAAGTTCTGCGCAACTGAGTGCGATTAGGGAATCCTGATAAGGGATGCAAATGGTCAAGATGGGGCCTTTGTCATCCCATCATTAAACGGACTAGAAATACAGTGGGTGGCGATTAGAAATGTTGTAACTTGGTTCAAAATAAACGTAAATTAAAAGGAAACTGTTATTCGGGAACTCTGCTTGTAACTGAACCACAACATCTTATATTTGCATAGCGGCTCCATTTCCTGTCTTGAAAGATTCTAAAATTGTAAAAGCTGCACTGTCGTCGCTGTATTGTTGTACCGGGTCATGAAAATTAGGTCACTGATTTAGGAAATGGCAAGTATTTGTTTTGAATCAACATTGAACACAGCAAATACTTATAAATTTAAAATAAATTACAGTGATAACCTTTCAGAGCGTCGTTTATATCGGGTTAATCAAAGGCGAACCATCAACTTCTCGCACGTTGACTGTGACAGGACAGGATCTAAATATCCAAA
>SDVV010044000.1:0-10198 GCA_016164225.1 Gammarus roeselii
AACTAAAACACCTACAACATTAAACAACTAAACAACTAGAGCAACTAAAAAACTAAACAACTAAAACAACTTAACAACTATAACAACTATAACAACTACAACACCTAAAACAACTAAAACAACAAAACAACTCAAACAACTAAAACAACTAAAACAACTTAACAACCAAAACAACTAAAACAACTAGAACATCTAAACCAACTAAACAAATAGAACAACTATAACAACTAAACAACTACAACAACTATAACACCTGAAACACCTATAACACATATAACAACTAAAACACCTAAAACAACTAAAACAACTACAACATTTAAAACAACTAAACAACTAGAGCAACTAAAAAACTAAACAGCTAAAACAACTAAACACCTTAACCAACTAAAACCACTAAAACAACTGAAAAAAACTAAACAACTAAACACCTATAACACCTAAAACACGCATAACAATTAAAACAACTCTAAGAACTAAAACAACTATAACAACTAAAACAACTAAAACAACTAAAACAACTACAACAACTAAAACCACTAAGGCAACTATAACACATAAGACACCTAGAACAACTAAAACACATAAAGCAATTTGAACAATTATAACAACTATAACAGCTAAAACACCTAGAACACCTAAAATAACCAAAAAAAATAGAAAATACTAAAACACCTTAAACTACTATAACAACTACAACAACTCAAACTACCAAAACCACTAGATCAACTAAAACAACTAAAACAACTATAACAACTAAAACAACTAGAACAACTAAAGCAACTAGAACAACTAAAACAACAAAACAACAAAAACAACTAAACAACAGAAAAACAACTAAAACACCTAAAACAACTATACAAGTAGAACAACTAAAACATCTAAAACAACTAAAACAACTAAAATAACTAAACAACTATAACAACTAAAACAACTAGAATAACTATAAGCACCTGAAACAACCAAAACAACTATAGCAACTAAAACACCTACAAAAATTATAACAACCAAACAACTAAAACAACTAAAACAACTATAACAACTAAAACAACTAGAACAACTAAAACAACTAGAACAACTAAAACAACTAAAACAACTAAAACAACTGAAACAACTAAAACAACTAAAAAACAATTAAAACACCTCAAACAACAAAACAACTAGAACAAATAAAACATCTAAAACAACTAAAACAACTAACATAACTAAACAACTAAAACAACTAAAACAACTAGGATAACTATAAACAACTGAAACAACTAAAACAACTAAAACAACTAAAAAACAACTATAACACCCAAAACAATTAAACTACCTATAACAACTAGAACAACTAAAACAACTAAAACACATAAAACAACTATAACAACTAAAATAACTATAACAACTAATCAACTACAACAACTAAAACAACTAAAACAACTACAAGAAATAAAACAACTAGAACAACTAAAACTACTACATTAACTAAAACAACTATAACAACTAAAACAACTGAAACAAT
Source organism: Gammarus roeselii (assembly GCA_016164225.1). Classification (NCBI taxonomy): domain Eukaryota; kingdom Metazoa; phylum Arthropoda; class Malacostraca; order Amphipoda; family Gammaridae; genus Gammarus; species Gammarus roeselii. Next base: position 1,502 of record SDVV010044000.1, read on the forward strand.
TAAAACACCTAAAACAACTTAAACACCTAATACAACTAAAACACCTAAAACAAAAATAACACCCAGAACAACTTCACACCTAAAACTACTACAACACCTAAAACAACTAAAACACCTAGAGCAACTGAAACACCTAAAACAACTAAAACCACTGTAACACCTTAAACAACTGAAACACCTAGAACAACTAAAAACCTTAAACTCATGAAACCCCTAAGACAACTGAACATTTAAAACACTTATAACAACTAAAACACCTAAAACAACTGAAACATCTTTAACAATTTAAACACCTATAACAACAAAAGCACCTATAACAACTAAAACAACTATAACAAAAAAAAAACTATAACCCCTTAAACAACTATGACAACTAAAACATCGAAACACCTGAAACAACAAAACAACTATAACAACTAAAACAACTAAAACAACTTAACAACTATAACACCTAGGACAACTAAAACACCTATAACAACTAAAACAACTTAAACAACTCAAACAACTAAACAAGTAAAACAACTAAAACAACTAAAACAACTAAAACAACTATAACGCCTAAACCAACTAAACAACTAAAACAAATAAAACAACTAAAAAAACTGAAACACCTGAAACAACCTATAACACATGCAACAACTATAACACCTAGAACAACTATAACAACTAGAACAACTATAACAACTAAAACACCTATAATAACTAGAACAACTAAAACAACTAAAACAACTATAACAACTAAAATAACTGAATCAACTAGAACAACTAAAACAACTTAGACAACTAAAACAACTAAACAACTACAACACATAGAACAACTAAAACAACTAAAACAACTAAACAACTAAAAGAACTAAAAAAAACACTTATAAAAACTAAAACACCTGAAACAACTAAATTACCTAAACACTTATAATAATTAAAACACCTTAACAACTAAAACACCTAAACAACTAACACACCTAAAAGAAAACTACAACAACTTAAACAACTAAAACAACTATAACAAATAAAAGAACTGGAACAACTAAAACAACTACAACACCTAAAACAACTAAAACACTTTATACAAGTAAAACACCTATAAGAACTATAACACCCTAAACAACTAGAAAACCTAAAACAACTAAAACACTTGAACAACTAAAACAACTAAACAACTTGAACAACTAAAACATCTAGAACAACTAAAACAACTAAAATAACTAAACAACTAAAACAACATAAAAAAACTACAACACTTTTAACAACTAAAACAACTAGAACAACTAAAACATCTAAAACAACTAAAACAACTAAAATAACTAAACAACTAAAACAACTTTAAAAAACTACAACACTTTTAACAACTACACTTAAAACAACTAAAATACCTAAAACACTTATAACAACTGAAACACCTAAACAACTAAAACACCTAAACAACTAACACACCTAAAAAAACTACAACAACTTAAACAACTAAAACAACTATAACAACTAAACAACTTAAACAACTAAAACAACTAAAACAACTAAAACAACTAAAACAACTAAAAAACAACTATAACACCTGGAACACCTAAAACAACTAAACAACTAGAACAACTAAAACCTCTAAAACAACTAAAACAACTAAAATAACTAAACAACTAAAACAACTAAAACCACTAAAAAACAACTATAATACCCAAAACAACTGAACTACCTATAACAACTAAAACAACAAAACAACTAAAACACCTAAAACAACTATAAGAACTAAAATAACTATAACAACTAAAACAACTATAACAACAAAAACAACTAAAACACCTAGAACAACTATAACAACTGAAACAACTACAAGAACTAAAACAACTAGAGCAACTAAAACAGCTACATGAACTAAAACAACTATAACAACTAAAACAGCTGAAACAATTAAAACACCTGAAACAACTAAACAACTATAACAACTAAAACAACTAAAACAACTTAACTATAACAACTATAACAACTAAAACACCTAAAACAACTAAAACAACTAAAACAACTAGAATACCCATAACAACTAAACTACTTTTTACAACTAAAACACCTGCAACAACTATAACACCTATAGCTAGTAACTAAACACCTACAACAACTAAAAACAACTAACACACCTAAAACAACTAGGACACATTTAACAACTAAAACACCTATAACAACTGAAGCGTCTATAACAACTAAAACAACTAAACCAAATAAAACAACTACAACAACTAGAACAAATATAACAACTAAAACACCTGAAACAACCAAAACAAATATAACAACTAAAACACCTATAACAATTATAACAACTAAACAACTAAAACACCTGAAACAACTAAACAACTATAACAACTAAAACAACTAAAACAACTTAACAACTATAACAACAATAACAACTAAAACACCTAAAACAACTAAAACAACTTAAACAACTCAAACAACTAAAACAACTAAAAAACTTAACAACTAAAACAACTAAAACAACTTAAACATCTAAACCAACTAAACAACTAGAACAACTATAACAACTAAAACAACTACAACAACTATAACACCTGAAACACCTATAACACATATAACAACTAAAACACCTAAAACAACTAAAACAACTACAACATTTAAAACAACTAAACAACTAGAGCAACTAAAAAACTAAACAACTATAACAACAAAACACCTAAACCAACTAAAACAACTAAAACAACTGAAAAAAACTAAACAACTAAACACCTATAACACCTAAAACACGCATAACAACTAAAACAACTATAAGAACTAAACAACTATAACAACTAATACAACTAAACAACTAAAACAACTACAACAACTAAAACAACTAAGGCAACTATAACACATAAGACACCTAGAACAATTAAAACACATAAAGCAACTTGAACAATTATAACAACTATAACAGCTAAAACACCTAAAACACCTAAAAATAACTTTAAAAAAATTGAAAATACTAAAACCCCTTAAACTACTATAACAACTACAACAACTAAAACTACCAAAACCACTAGATCAACTAAAACAACTAAAACAACTATAACAACTAAAACAACTAGAACAACTAAACCAAGAAAAAAAACAATTAAACAACTAAAAAATAACTAGAACACCTAAAACAACTATACAACTAGAACAACTAAAACATCTAAAACAACTAAAACAACTAAAATAACTAAACAACTAAATCAACTAAAACAACTAGAATATCTATAAACAACTAAAAAAACTAAAACAACTAAAACAACTAAAAAACAACTATAATACCCTGAACAACTAACTACCTATAACAACTAGAACAACTAAAACTACTAAAACACCTAAAACAACTATAACAACTAAGATAACTATAACAACTCAAACAACTACAACAACTAAAACAACTAGAACAACTAAAACAACTACATTAACTAAACAACTATGACAACTAAAACAACTGAAACAATTAAAACACCTAAAACAACTTAAACACCTAGATTAACTGAAACACCTAAAACAAATATAACACCCAGAACAACTTCAACACCTAAAGCTACTAAAACACCTACAACAACTAAAACACCTAAGACAACTGAAACACCTAAAACAACTATAACCACTGTAACACCTTAAACAACTGAAACACCTAGAACAACTAAAAACCTTAAACTCATGAAACCCCTAAAGCAACTGAACATCTGAAACACCTATAACAACTATAACACCTAAAACAACTGAAACATCTTTAACAACTAAAACACCTATAACAACACAAACACCTATAACAATTAAAACAACTATAACAAATAAAACAACTATAACCCCTTAAACAACTATGACAACTACAACAATCGAAACACCTGAAACAACAGAACAACTATAACAACTAAAAGAACTAAAACAACTTAACAACTATAACACCTAAAACAACTAAAACACCTATAACCTTTAAAACAACTTAAACAACTCAAACAACTAAACAAGTAAAACAACTAAAACAACCAAAACAACTAAACAACTTTAACACCTAAACCAACTATAAAACTAAAACAACTAAAACAACTAAAACAACTAAAACAACTGAAACACCTGAAACACCTATAACACATACAACTACTATAACACCTAGAACAACTATAACAACTAGAACAACTAGAACAACTAAAATAACTATAACAACTAAAACAACTATAACAACTAGAACAACTACAACACCTGGAACAACTAGAACAACTAGAACAACTAAAACATCTTAAACAACTTAAACAACTAAAACAACTATAACAACTATAACAACTAGAAACAACTAAACCAACTAAACAACTGAAACAACTAAAACAACTAGAATACCTATAACAACTAAACTACTTATTGCAACTAAAACACCTTAAACAACTATAACACCTATAGTAACTAAACACCTACAACAACTAAAACAACTAAAAACAACTAACACACCTAAAACAACTAGGACACATTTAACAACTAAAACACCTATAACAACTGAAGCGCCTATAACAACTAAAACAACTAAACCAAATAAAACAACTACAATAAATAGAACAACTATAACAACTAAAACACCTGAAACAACCAAAACAACTATAACAACTAAAACAACTTAACAACTATAAAAATTATAACAACTAAAACACCTAAAACAACTAAAACAACTTAAACAACTCAAACAACTAAAACAACTAAAACAACTTAAACAACTAAAACAACTAAAACAACTAAAACATCAAAACCAACTAAACAACTGGAACAACTATAACAACTAAAATAACTACAACAACTATAACACCTGAAACACCTATAACACATATAACAAGTATAACACCTAAAACAACTTGAACAACTACAACATTTAAAACAACTAAACAACTAGAGCAACTAAAAAACTAAACAACTAAAATAACTAAACACCTAAACCAACTAAAACAACTAAAACAACTGAAAAAACTAAACAACTAAACACCTATAACACCTAAAACACGCATGAAAACTAAAACAACTATAAGAACTAAAACAACTATAACAAATTATACAACTAAAACAACTAAAACAACTACAACAACGAACACAACTAAGGCACCTATAACACATAAGACACCTAGAACAACTAAAACACATAAAGCAACTAAAACAATTATAACAACTATAACAGCTAAAACACATAAAACACCTATAATAACTAAAAAAAACTAGAAATACTAAAACACCTTAAACTACTATAGCAACTCCAACAACTAAAACTGCCAAAACCACTAGATCAACTAAAACAAATAAAACAACTATAACAACTAAAACAACTAGAACAACTAAAACAACTAGAACAACTAAAACAACTAAAACAACTAAACAACTAAAACCACTAAAAAACAACTAAAACACCAAAACAACTATACAACTAGAACAACTGAAACATCTAAAACAACTAAAACAACTAAAATAACTAAACAACTAAAACAACTATAACAACTATAATAACCATAAACAACTGAAACAACTAAAACAACTAAAACAACTAAAAAACAACTATAATACCCAGAACAACTAAACTACCAATAACAACTAGAACAACTAAAACAACTATAACCCCTAAAACAACTATAACAACAAAAATAACTATAACAACTAAAACAACTACGACAACTGAAACAACTATAACAACTAAAACACCTAGAACAACTATAACAACTGAAACAACTACAAGAACTAAAACAACTAGAACAACTATAACACCTAAACCAACAAAACAACTAAAACAACTAAAACAACTGAAACACCTGAAACACCTATAACACATAAAACAACTATAACACCTAGAACAACTATAACAACTAGAACAACTATAACAACTAAAACACCTATAACAACTAGAACAACTAAAACAACTAAAACAACTATAACAACTATAACAACTAAAACAACTGAATCAACTAGAACAACTAAAACAACTAAGACAACTAAAACAACTAAAACAACTACAACACATATAACAACTAAAACAACTAAACAACTAAAAGAACTAAAAAAAAATACAACAATTTTAACAACTAAAACACCTAAAACAACTAAAATACCTTAAACACTTATAACAACTAAAACACCTAAACAACTAAAACACCTAAACAACTAACACACCTAAAAAAAACTACAACAACTTAAACAACTAAAACAACTATAACAACTAAAACAAATATAACAACTGGAACAGCTAAAACAACTACAACACCTAAAACAACTAGAACACCTTATACAAGTAAAACACCTATAACAACTATAACACCTAAACAACTAAAAACCTAAAACAACTAAAACACCTGAAACAACTAAAACAACTAAACAACTAGAACAACTTAAACATCTAAAACAACTAAAATAACTAAAAAAAATACAACACTTTTAACAACTAAAGCACCTGAAACTACTAAAATACCTAAAATACTTATTACAACTAAAACACTTAAACAACTAAAACACATAAACAACTAACACACCTAAAAAAACTACAACAACTTAAACAACTAAAACAACTATAACAACTAAAACAACTACAACAACTAAAACAACTAAAACAGCTAAGCACCTAGAACAACTATAACAACTAAAACAACTACAGGAACTAAAACAACTAGAACAACTAAAACAACTACATTAACTAAAACAACTATAACAATTAAAACAACTGAAACAATTAAAACACCCACAACAACTTAAACACCTAAAACAACTAAAACACATAAACAAATAAAACACCCAGAACAACTTCAACACCTAAAACTACTACAACACCTATAACAACTAAAACACCTAGAACAACTGAAACACCTAAAACAACTAAAACCACTGTAACACCTTAAACAACTGAAACACCTAGAACAACTAAAAACCTTAAACTCATGTAACCCCAATAACAACTGAACATTTAAAACACCTATAACAACTAAAACACCTATAACAACTGAAACATCTTTAACAACTAAAACACCTATAACAACTAAAGCACCTATAACAACTAAAACAACTATAACAAATAAAACAACTATAACCCCTTAAACAACTATGACAACTAAAACAATCGAAACACCTGAAACAACAAAACAACTATAACAACTAAAACAACTAAAACAACTTAACAACTATAACACCTAAAACAACTAAAACACCTATAAAAACTAAAACAACTTAAAGAACTCAAACAACTAAACGAGTAAAACAACTAAAACAACTAAAACAAATAAAACAACTAAAACAACTATAACACCTGAAACACCTATAACACATATAACAAGTATAACACCTAAAACAACTTGAACAACTACAACATTTAAAACAACTAAACAACTAGATCAACTAAAAAACTAAACAACTAAAACAACTAAACACCTAAACCAACTAAAACAACTACAACAACTGAAAAAACTAAACAACTAAACACATATAACACCTAAAACACGCATAAAAACTAAAACAACTATAAGAACTAAAACAACTATAACAAATAATACAACTAAAACAACTAAAACAACTACAACAACGAAAACAACTAAGGCACCTATAACACATAAGACACCTAGAACAACTAAAACACATAAAGCAACTAAAACAATTATAACAACTATAACAGCTAAAACACATAAAACACCTATAATAACTAAAAAAAACTAGAAATACTAAAACACCTTAAACTACTATAACAACTACAACAACTAAAACTGCCATAACCACTAGATCAACTAAAACAAATAAAACAACTATAACAACTAAAAACAACTAGAACAACTAAAACAACTAGAACAACTAAAACAACTAAAACAACTAAACAACTAAAACCACTATAAAACAACTAAAACACCAAAACAACTATACAACTAGAACAACTGAAACATCTAAAACAACTAAAACAACTAAAATAACTAAACAACTAAAACAACTATAACAACTATAATAACCATAAACACCTGAAACAACTAAAACAACTAAAACAACTAAAAAACAACTATAATACCCAGAACAACTAAACTACTAATAACAACTAGAACAACTAAAAACTATAACCCCTAAAACAGCTCTAACAACTAAAATAACTATAACAACTGAAACAACTACGACAACTAAAACAACTAAAACAATTAAAACACCTAGAACAACTATAACAACTGAAACAACTACAAGAACTAAAACAACTAGAACAACTAAAACAACTACATTAACTAAAACAACTATAACAACTAAAACAACTGAAAAAATTAAAACACCTAAAACAACTTGAACACCTAAAACAACTGAAACACCTAAAACAAATATAACACCCAGAACAACTTCAACACCTATAACTACTAAAACACCTAAAACAACTAAAACACCTAAAACAACTGAAACACCTAAAACAACTAAAACCACTGTAACACCCTAAACAACTGAAACACCTAGAACAACTAAAAACCTTAAACTCATGAAACCCCTAGAACAACTGAACATCTGAAACACCTATAACAACTAAAACCCCTAAAACAACTGAAACATCTTTAACAACTAAAACACCTATAACAACTAAAGCACCTATAACAACTAAAACAACTATAACAAATAAAACAACTATAAACCCTTAAACAACTATGACAACTAAAACAATCGAAACACCTGAAACAACAAAACAACTATAACAACTAAAAGAACTAAAACAACTTAACAACTATAACA
>SDVV010044001.1:0-10198 GCA_016164225.1 Gammarus roeselii
GATGGGCTTGGTGATGTGTTTCTAGAGTGAAGTCGTCGTGATGGGCTTGGTGATGTGTTTCTAGAGTGAAGTCGTCGTGATGGGCTTGGTGATGTGTTCCTAGAGTGAAGTCGTCGTGATGTGCTTGGTGATGTGTTCCTAGAGTGAAGTCGTCGTGATGTGCTTGGTTTGAGTGCACTGAACTCAGCTTTTGGCTTGACTGCTGAATATTTTGATGCCTGTTATGAGGGCTGATCATGTATTGATGCCTGTTATGAGGGCTGATCATGTATTGATGCCTGTTATGAGGGCTGATCATGTATTGATGCCTGTTATGAGGGCTGATCATGTATTGATGCCTGTTATGAGGGTTGATCATGTTTATTCATACTTTTTCAGAGATGGGCAGGAATTAATCATTGCTTCGCATAGAGTCCGTGGATATGTAACGTCTTTTTCTGAGAGTTTCAGTGCTCTTCGTGAAGTATCAATGGAGTGTTAGGTAACATGCAGCTGAAGAACTACCACTGTGTTACATGATGGAGACACACTGAAGTGTGCGGATCTCACGAGGGTTCGCGGTATCTCTCTCCCTAATACAAGATGAACACAGGAATTGCAAGGATTGAATGCCTCGACTACTCCACATCTCCAATGCACGAGAGCCGTAAAGCTTGTCCAGATGCTTTCTTTTGCTGCAGTTTCTGGGTGACGACACTTGTGGCTATATTTATGTTCAGTTCGAGTTACCGTCTCAAGTAATCTATGGCAGCACCCTCAGGTGTTTCAGTGCGTGGTCCAATTAATGTGTTTCAGTGGCTCGAGTTACCGTCTCAAGTAATCTATGGCAGCACCCTCAGGTGTTTCAGTGCGTGGTCCAATTAATGTGTCTCAGTGAAAACATATCGTCTGCATCCGTGCATGTGTTCCAGTTACCCTGTCAGTGTTTCAGTGACAAAACAAGATCTGCATTCATGTGCTTTCCAAGACTTTCGTCAAGATTACTGTAACCTTAGGGACCTCGGCCCATGGGTGTTACACCTGAACAAATATTTGTCAGTGACGAAACACAAGCTAGCTACGTGGTTGCGAGCGATAAGTGGATCCGTGTTTGCTTGATGAAACACTGTTCCAGTGTTCCACTGTTCCAGTGTTCCACTGTTCTAGTGCACATTTCAAGTGTCATAGTTCTCGGTGTCTCATCGTTAATTACCGGCCTGTTTTAGTGTGCATTCCAGTGATTAGGCAATGTTCTTGTCCGTGAACATCAGATGCTTAAGTGTGCGTCCCAGTAACTGTCTTCCACAGTGCGCGTCCCAGTAACTGCTTTCCACAGTGCACGTCCCAGTAACTGCTTTCCACAGAGCGCGTCACTGTAACTGCTTTCCACAGTGCGCGTCCCAGTAACTGCTTTCCACAGTGCGCGTCCCAGTAACTGCTTTCCACAGGGCGCGTCCCAGTAACTGCTATCCACAGGGCGCGTCCCGGTAACTGCATTCCACAGGGCGCGTCCCAGTAACTGCTATCCTCAGGGCGCGTCCCGGTAACTGCTTTCCACAGGGCGCGTCCCGGTAACGGCGCTCCCCAGTGCACGTCCCGGTAATTCATATCAACAGTGAGCGTCCTAGTAACTACGCTCCAAAGTGTGCGTCCCGGTTTTTACATACCACAGTGTGCGTCTCGGTAACTGCATATCACAGTGCGCGTCCCGGTAACTGAGCTCCACAGTGTGCGTCCCGGTAACTGCGCTCATCAGTGTGCACCCCGGTAACCGCGCTCCACAGTGTGCGTTCCCCCTCCGCTGCCAAACACCGTCCTCTTGAGTGTGTGATCCACCCTCTTGTCGTCACGTCATTGCCAGAACACCAAGAGTTTCTGTGAACGTTCAACTCGCCGTGCCGGCTTTCCAGTGACGCCGTCAGCTGTCCCAGCGTGGGAGCGTCGCTGCTGTTCCAGGCGGGCTGGCCCCGATCGTTTCTTCATTATTCAGGTACAGTCTCTAATATTCACGCAACATCATTCAGGTACAGAGAATACTAATGCGGCTGCCATATTCAAGTATGTGTAGTAAATAACTTTCAGATTTTGTTCCGGTATCGCCAATAATATTCAATCAACATAATTCACGTACCGCCAATAGTATTCAGGTAGCACTATTCAGGTACCATCAACAATGTTCAATCAGCATTATTCAGGTACCGTCATATTGCAATGCAGATAGCTAAAAAAATCAGTTACGTCCTGTGGTCTTTTATTATTCAGTCATTCATTCATCCACAGGAGAGAACTCTAACATTTAGCAACGGGGTCGTTTTATTCATTTAACGTTTCAAGCAATTAACAACAGCTTACATAAAGATTTCAAACCAGTACATTTTGTTTACTAAATGTATTTTGCTTACAAAATATTTCTGTTTACAAAATGTATTCTGTTTACAAAATGTATTATGTTTACAAAATGTATTTTGTTTACAAAATGTATTTTGTTTACAAAATGTATTATGTTTACAAAATTTATTTTGTTAACAATATGTCTTTTGTTTACAGAAAGTCTTTTGTTTACAAAATGTCTTATGTTTACAAAATGTATTTTGTTTACTAAATGTATTTTGTTTACAAAATGTATTTTGTTTACAAAATGTATTTTGTTTACAAAATGTATTTTGTTTACAAAATGTATTTTGTTTACAAAATGTATTTTGTTTACAAAATGTATTTTGTTTACAAAATGTATTTTGTTTACAAAATGTATTCTGTTTACAAAATGTATTTTGTTTACAAATGTATTTTCTTTACAAATGTATTTGTTCTACAAATGTATTATGTTTGAAAAATGTATTTTGTTTACAAAATGTATTTTGTTTACAAAATGTATTTTGTTTACAAAATGTATTTTGTTTACGAAATGTCTTTTGCTTACAAATGTAAGACAAGACCAAAAGTTTTGACGGGATAATATTTATTCGAATTTAGTTTTTAAATATACGATATATGGACTGTTCCTGTTTGGGTTTATTCACTTTCTTCCCATTTATATCCCTCGCAAAATTTGAGCGTTGTCAGTTTTGTTCTATTGACGATCATTTGTTTCTACATCATAATCACCTACAAAGCGTTTCTTATCTATGCTTGTGTCATTCGTATAAAAGTTATGGCTTATATGAGCAGCTGATTGATCAAAGGTAAAATTAAGCTTGTTCAATTAATAAATTGTTCACACTTCAAAGCTCCATCGAAATGCTCTAAATGCTGATGGTGTATACTTGTATACCTACTTGGATATTTCGAGGGTCTTCGCTTCAAAAAGCTGGTTGCAGCGTAGCTGCTACCTGACCCACAACTGTGGCATCAGCATTTGCTTGTTGCTGCCACGTTCGTCAGTCAGATCCTGTCTCGGCGATGCGTTGGAGTAGAGAGTTGTCTCCACAGTGAGGGTATCCATTCATTAGAGGTTTATCAGTAACACAACTGAGGTACTTCTCCAATCGGGTTTTGAACCTCAAGATGTTTGCTGTGGCTGGCAATTGCTGCTCACATTTTAGTTCACGCACATCCAGTGTCATTCGATTGAATAGCTGAGGTCTTGGCATGTGGATCTGTTAAATGCTACGGCTTGTATCTTTTAAACGCCCCTTCGCTCTGACACTTTTAAATACCACATTCTCCCAATCTTTGCCGGATTTCTCATTGTCTTTTTTGTTGTAATTTTTTCGTGTACATTGACCGTGTAGCCCTCCATAATTTCCCAACCGTTTTTGATCATGAATCTTTCAAAACGTCTTAGGATTTAGTATACTTTCAAGATATTCAATCTGACGTCATAATTCATTTCCTTTACTTCTGTCATTTTTGAGGTGAAGCTTCTTTGAACTACTTCAAGTCTTTCAAGATCTATCCGATTATGTGGGATCCAGAGGGGAGAGCTATAGTCCATAACTGGTTGGATTTGTTGTTCCCAAAGATTCAGCATTGTCCTTTTATCTCTTGACAAAATGGTTCTCATGGCACAGGAACACAGTCTTCTGCCGCTAGCCTCAACCTCTGCAATTTGTTCATTGAATAAAGCATTATTCTGCATTATAACGCCTAAGTCACGCAATTCTCTTTTGATTCAGTGGCAGCATGTTGTTTTACCAGCCCACTTGAAGATTTCTTTCAAATCAGCTTGAACATTTTCTACATCTCTTGCATCCTTCACTATGCCTAGTACTCCGGTATCTGCAAACCAGGAGACAGATGAATGTGGACAGTTTTTGTTCTGGTCATTTGCCGAGTACAGTGCCTTGTGAAACCCCACAAAGGACTTCCACTAGCGCAGAATTTGCACCATTTACTACCACACATTGAGTTCTGCCTTCCAGAAGAGTTTTTATCCCTTCATGAACCTGTCCCTGGATACCAGCGTTATGCAATTCAGATAACAGTATGCTGTGATCTACTTTATCAAAAGCCTTGTCAAAATCGAGATAAATCACAACCACGTTTGATCCATTACACAATGCATTGATTATTTTATCATAGGATTTAAGTAGTTAGGTCAATGTGCTCCTTTTACTTCTGAAACCATCTTGGTCGGAGTTGAAGTATTCATTTTTTTCAAGAAAATTTACTTTTCTTCCTTTCAACGCTCCTTCAAATATTTCGACTGCATGCGATGTCAAAGAAATTGGTCTGTAATTTCATGGAGTTGTGAGGCAACCCCTTCCTGCAAGAGGTAAGATTACAACATGTTTCATGGTTTGTGGAGTGTCAGATGCTCAAGGATTTCTGCCACAACATTTGCAGGGGTCGTGACAGTACCTGCTTGCATTGTTTCAAAAGAGTATGATGGAAAAAAATTACATTATTTTCCCAGCCTTTCATTACGTCAATATCATGGTACATTCGCTCTTGCAATAAGTCTAATATTCAATTACACTGATCCTGAAAGGGATCCACTAATTCATTGCAGATCCCCTTTCAAACGGCGACTCCCAGGGTCCCTATAACGGGGTCCCTATAAACGAGTTGTTGCGTGGCGGTTCCCTGTTCAGTGATGACGTTGTATATCTCAAATAACTTCCAAGTTTTGAGAAAAAAAAAGTTCTATAATTTCCAACGTGTGGTGCGCTTTTGAGTTCAACTGTTTCAAACACGTTAACACAACTTGTCTGCATTATAAACAAATTCAACCAGTTAACGTATCGAATTAACGAGCCTTTGTATACAACTGTGGTGTCAAGTCAGGCTCTCTGACCCGGTACGGGAAGACCAGTGCTCAACCACGAATTAGTATAGTTTTATATTTAATTTCTTGGAGTTCAACTGATAAAATTTGATTTTAAAAACTTTCCAGTGGAAATTGTCTTGCAGTGCACGTTAACTGTTTCTGAACAATTGTACCCACCGGAATATTACTATCATCTTGAGCTTCGTCCCCTTCCCCCTTTCTCAATTTTTACCGTTGCCCCCTCAGGCTCAAAGACTACTCTTTCTCAATTTCTTTCCATCCCCTCACTCACTTCAACATCCAGAGCTCGTTCTTTCTCCATTTCTTCCACCTAACCCTCTCTCCTCACTCCCGGTGACTGCACTGACATTTCTTCCTTTTCCTCCTCTACCTTCAACACTTGGTGATCACCCTTCTATTTCATTCTCTTCCTCTCCCTCTCTTCTCCACACAGGGACCAATCTTTCCTAATTTTTTCTCCCTTTCTCACTTTTTCTCCCCGCCCTGTATCCACACTGCTCGCAAGGGTCCCGTCTGTCTCCGTTTTCTATTAGTGAGGTCCAGGAGTAGCGTGAACGACGACAGGATCCAGCGCAATGGGAGCAGTAATGGGATAGCAAACCCTTGGTGAGGGAAACATTTATAAATTGGAATACACTAGTCTGAAAATACACTACTCTGGGAATAATCAACTCTTGACACTATTTCGGGAATGAGAACACACTATTATGGGAATGGGAATGCACTATTCATTAAATAGGAACACAATTTTCGAGAAATTGGGACTCCATTCTATGTAGCAGAAAACACTTCAAAAATTGTAGTGCGCAAATCAGAACTGGAAAATGAAGCGAATATTTTAAGGACTACTCTCACACCTCGACCACTGGACGTGAGAGTGAAATCCTCGGAGTGATGCTTCTCCTATCAGGAGTGTGATGGAACTATTCCCACATCATTGGGGTTTTTAATTTGCAGGTGAATTATGTAAAACAAAACTTGAGCACACATATTTGTTGAGTTCCAGCTTACTCTGGCAGAATCGTGTGTGAGTAGCAGTCAAGAATATATGGAAATAAATATTGCATTGAGGAACCAAGTCTCTCGCCCCACATGACGCGTGGTGTCTGTTGCTGGGCCACGACAGCAACAACTCACGACAGCTTTAGAACAATAATAACGCATAATTCTCTTACCACTCGCCACCATGCCCTAAAGAATGACATACTCAAAGTAACCGATGGCGTAGATGTTATGATAATACAATTTTTTTAACTCGTCGCAGTTCACATGTTTGCGTGATATGTTCAATTCTAAAAAATGTTGTTGGGCACAAAAACGTTGTTTCTCTTCTTCTGCGGTTTTTCATTGTAACAACACAGATGGTTTTTGTGGATCGTTCACCCACCTTCGCCTGACGGCTGACCTTATATAATCTAGCCTATTTTTTACTATGAGCAACGACCGTGCGCCTCCAATCTTTTAGGCTTCATGTCCCCCACTCCGGTATACCTCCCACCCTTCTGCTTCCTATCCCACCACCTGCCCCGCACCTTCATTAGCATTGCAAATGAGTTCAGCGTCTGTGAAGTGTCAGAAACATCGTTTCGGCAATGCTGGTTCATCGACCAAAACTGACTACTTCCTTTGTTCCAAAAAATTCAAGTAATTTATTTTTTGTCCAAGAAGCTCGTTATTGGAGCCCTTTTCTAATGAGCTCGCCTAAGAAGTTCTTGTCCATTGAGCTCGTCTAAGGAGTCCTCGTCATAGGAGCCTGACTATGGAGTCTTTGTCGTAGGATTGCCTATGGCGTCCGGGTCAAGAGAGCTAGTCTAAACATTCCTTGTTTAAGGAACTCGTCTTGGGAGTCCTTGTCTAAAGAGCTCGTCAAAGGAGTCCCTATCTAATTAGGTCGTATAAGGTGTTTTTTAGTAAAAGGAACACGTCGAAGAAGTCCTGGTCTAGAAGCTCGTCTATGAAAACCTTGCAATAGAAGCTCGTCTGAGGAGGAGTCCTTGTCTGAAGAGCTGGAAAATCACTAATTTTACTCCCTCTGTGCGTTATCGTACTACTATGTTGACGCTTGCTGTTGGCTTACGATTGAAATATGCCCTTTCTAATGGCATTCTAATGGAACACACATTGGAACAGCGGAAGCAGTGAAATTAACAAAAAAGGACCCAAACCCCGACTGGCCTGGAATGCCTCACTCATATTTCGCTGGCTCTTTAATATCCCCTTTAGTTGTATGGTGGACGAAGGAAAGATCTACGGGTTTATCTTCCTCAGCTTGTCAAGGAAAGGAAAACTTTTCATTCATTTACTAATTGGAAGTTAAAGAGAGTTTGTCCGGTTCTGGGAAGAGGCGATAAGGCAGAGGGATTAGTGGATCAAAGAGGCGAGGGGTTGTTATCAGGGGTTACATGACGCAGCAGACTCGATGGTTAATAGGGGTTGGAGAATGCAGCTAACGATATTGTTGGCAGGGTTGTTATCAGGGGTTACATGACGCAGCAGACTTGATGGTTATTTGGGGTTGGAGTATGCAGCGGCAATTGTCATAAGGGGTTGAAAAAAGGGGTTGTTTTTAGAGGCTGTTTCTAAAGGTGTTCCCGGTGATTGTTTTCAGAGGTTTTCAAAAGTGGTTTTGAGATGTTGTTTTCAGAGGTTGTTTCCAGAAGTTGTTTCCTAGAGATTGTTTTCAGATGTTGTTTTCTGAGTCTTCAGAGGTTGTTTTCAGAGGAAGGTTTTAGAGGTTGTTTTCGGTGATTGTTTTCAGAAGTGTTTTTCAGCGGTTTTCAAAGGTTGTTTTCAGAGGGTTTCAGAGCTATTTTCAGAGCTTGTTTTCAGAGCATGTTTTCAGAGCTTGTTACAGAGGTTGCATTCAGAGTTGCATCCAGAGGTTGTTTTCAGATGTTGTTTTCAAAGTTTTTTTTTAATTTGTTTTCAGAGGCGGCTTTCCTAGGTTGTTTTCATAGGGTGTTTTTCATGAGTTGTTTTAGGGATTGTTTTTCATGGGTTGTTTTTCAGGGATTGTCTTTTAGGGGTTGTCTATCAGGGGTTGTCTTTCAGGGGTTGTATTTCAGGGGTTGTATTTCAGGGGTTGTCTTTCAGGGGTTGTCTTTTCGGGGATTGTCTTTCATGAGTTGTCTTTCAGGAGTTGTTTTTTAGGTTACTTTTCATGGATTGTTTTTCGGGGGTTGTTTTAAAAGTGTGCTCTCCGGTGTGGTTTTCTCCGGTTGTTTTCATCGTTTATTTTTACCCGGAGTTGTTACCCGGTCTTGTCATCAATGGTTGTTGTCAATTGTTGTTGTCAATGTTGTTGTTAATTGTTGTTATCAAGGATTGTTATTAGGGGTTGTTATCGGGATTGTTTACAGGGGTGGTTTTTAGGGATTGTTTACAGTTTTTTTCAGGTGTTGTTTTCAAGGGTTCTTTTCAGGGGTTGTTTTCATTAGTTGTTTTTAGAAATTGTTTTTCATCGTTTTTTTTTCAGGGGTTGTTTTTCAGGGGTTGTTTTTCAGGGGCTGTTCTTCAGAAGTTGTCTTTCAGGGGTTGTCTTTCAGAGGTTGTCTTTTAGGAGTTGTCTTTCAGGGGTTGTATTTCAGGGATTGTATTTCAGTGGCTGTCTTTCAGGGGTTGTCTTTCGGGGATTGTCTTTCAGGGATTGTCTTTCATGAGTTGTCTGTCTGTAGTTGTTTTTTAAGTTGTTTTTTTGGATTGTTTTTCGGGGGCTGTTTTGAAAGTTTGCTCCCCGGTGTGCTTTTCTCCGGTTGTTATCATAGTTCCTTTTTACCCGGAGTTGTTATCCGGTGTTGTCATCAATAGTTGTTGTCAATTGTTGTTGTTAATGTTGTTGTCAATTGTTGTTTTCAGGGGTGGTTTTCCAGGGTTGCTTTCCTGGGATGAAGAATGCAACAGACCCTTGTTATAAATGGTTATTATCTGGGGTTATTCTCAGGGTTATTATTAGGGATTGTTACCAGGGGTTATCGTCAGGGTTATCGGGTTTGTTATCACGGTTGTTACCTTGTAGTCATCTGGGGTTGTTGTCATATTTGTTATCAGTAATCTCGGTTACTTTTCAATTAAGCAACATGCGCTGGAACTCAGGTTTGCTCCACTAAATCTTAGATGGTACTTTCACAAGTTGAGCCACGGCGGGGCTGGTCTTCTTCCACGGTGGAAGAAATAGGTCTTGAAGGAACGAGGGGCTGGTCGCAAAGGTGGTGGATGTTTAGTAGTGGAAGAAATGGGTCTTGAAGGACGGAGGGGCTGGTCGCAAAGGTGGTGGATGTTTAGTAGTGGAAGAAACGGGTCTTGAAGGACGGAGAGGCTGGTCGAAAATGTGGTGGTTGTTTAGTAGTGGACGAAATGGGTCTTGACGGTGGTGATTATTTAGATGTGTAAGAAGAAAATTCACTGATGATTTTAGTTTTTGGTACATCTGAAGTGATCATTTTTCGCAGTAAATTTAAATTGCTAGAAATTCGTCAGGCAGAATTCAGTACGCAGCCGTGTTCCGACACAGTGGCTGTAGTATAATTCTGGCTACAGTGCAGTCAGCCAGCAATTCCGTCTTTTTTCAGTTTAATTTTAGCATGAATTATGCATTATTTTAAATTTCTGTGATTGCATGTTCTGGTACTGCGCCACTCTCCACTCCCGCTCGCCCAAGATTGTTCATGCCCTTCACATCTTGCCATCAGTGACGGTCTAATGACTACTTAGCTCAACTGTCCTCAACTGTCCTCGTCGACTGTCCCCGACTCACCTCGTCGACTGTCCTCGACTCACTTCGTCGACTGTCCTCACGGACTGTCCTCGACTGTCCTCATGGACTGTCCTCGACTATCTCCATCGACTGTCCTCGACTCTCCTCACCGACTGTCCTCTACTCTCCTCATTGACTGTCTTCAACTGTTCTCATCGACTATCCTCAACTGTCCTCATGCACTGTCCTCGACTGTCTCCATCGACTGTCCTTAACTCTCCTCATCGACTGTCCTC
>SDVV010044002.1:0-10198 GCA_016164225.1 Gammarus roeselii
ATATAAGATAGGACTGCTCAATCTAGCGTATTGTCAAGCAGGTGACCGGACCAGCTGCCTGGCCGTGCAATGCTGAGAGAATCGGAACCAAGGCATTGCAAAACGTATAATATGTTACCCGTTTCTATGATGAGTCATTAAAGTTAGATTCTCAATGTATCACAAGAGGCCTTCCATATGTTGGTTGACTAATCAAGAAAATACTTGTATCAGTGCCATTTACTAGGAAACTGTCAGCACTTGAATGCTAGGTATGATATTCCGAACTATCTAAGTTATATATAATATATTTGTCAGACCGCATTTCGAGTATTTCATTCAATTCTGGTCTCCATATCTTAGGAAAAACGTATTTAATTATTAAAGGTTCAACGTAGAGCCACCAAACGTATCCCTTCGCTGCACAGTGAATCGTACAAAGATAGACTACGCGGAATCAATCTCTATTCACGGGAGAAGAGTCGATTCAGTTTTGACATGATCGAGGTGTGGAAGATTATGAAGTGTAAAGAAAATGTCGAGCGAGTGAGCCTTTTTACTCTAGATGCTAGCGGACTGACAAGGATTAATGTAAACAAGATCGTTGGTAACCGTTTCTTACTCGACATGACGGACATCTTTTCCCGTGAACAAGTTCGTTCAGTTCGTTATTCATTTCTTGACAATTTCTGCGAGTTAATTGCGTCTCTCCTTCAATGGTCGATAATAGGAACTGTCAAGAAATGAACGAAATATACCTAACAAAAAGAAAAATAGTATTCATGATACTTTTCATGATATACTGGAATGTTGAAATAACATGGATTGCATTCTTGTGTGAAAAAACTGTGTAAACGTAATAACTGTGTAAACGTAATAAACCGGGAAACGCGTTCATGTGAAATTGCGTTATTAAGGCAAAAATATATATACACGAGATACATACATCATAGAACGTATTAAATACAAAGAGAAAGTGAACGGAAATGAACGTGGAAGATTGTGAATGAAATGTCAATCACCGTTCAAAAACGTGTATAAGCTGGAAAACGGGAAAAAATCTTAGAAAATACGTCAATTCAGCAATATCTAAATGAATTTCTTTTATTTTTCGTTCTGTATGCAGCAGATGCAGCGTTGTAGGGGAAATAATATATGATTGCATTTTAGTTACGAAGATAAAACAAACCCACCAATTCTGTTGACGTATTACTTCGCAAATAAAAATGTACAGATACTGAAAATGCTCCGGCGAATAAAACATAAAATAATTAATTTTACATGAAATGCACAGTCAGACGTGTGTTAGTAATGATATAAATTCTAGTTGACCGTACACATTTCATCGCATTATTCCTCTTCAACAACTTAACCCTTTCGGTTCTTGTACGAATCGAACAGAAAGTCACATCTTCGGTCATTTACATCCCTCCATTGTACCAATGACTAAAAGTCTTCACAATAATATGTTATTTTGCATTAAAGTTAATCGTTCAACACTACGGGGCTGAAATGCTCGTTTACCAGTTGAAGGCTTTTGTGCTATGACAAGAGGCTGTCAACTCTCTGCTTATGCATAATATGCACAATGAGTTGATCTCCTACGCATCTATTAGTTAACATTGTACTCATATATTCATCGTCAAAATTTTTGAATATATATAAATAAGTTGAAAAATGAAATAAAAGCAATGGACTAAAATTCCAGTGACTTCAACTTTCTGTCGTGAATCCCCTTAACTACTGCTAGGCAAATCACATTCCACACTCTGTCATCTCGATTAGCCATTCAAGTGGCGACCACACGCAAATGTAGTCAAAATAGAATGCAAAAACCAACGATAAGTGAACTGTAGGGACAAGTGCTGCCAGTTCTAAGTAAATGGAATTGATACAATTTTTTTATTGATCAGTCAACCAACACATGGAAGACGTCTTGTGATACATTGAGAATCAACTTTAATGACCCATAACAGTAACGGATAACATATTGCAAGCCAGGAGTAGTTTCACGTGAAGCAATTCCTTGGTTCCGATTCCTGAGCCAAAATGCCAAGATTAGACTGCTCCACCTAGCGTACTGTCGAGCAGGTGACCGGACCTGCTGCTCGGACGTGCAAGGCTCTGATATGGTAACACAAAGCGAAAAAACAATCAGCTTCAAGTCTTTTCAATTGGATTATGGAACTAGAAAATGGATATTGAACAAATCCTTATAAAAAAATTGTGCTCGTACAAGCATAGAAAAGGACCAATGTCAGTAGTTTACCTGAAACATTTACAGTTCTAATCGAATGTTGGTTCGGTTGTCCATTGGCCTCGGTTTCCACATGTAGCTGAGGTTCCGAGACCAGAGCATAGCTTTTGAGAATCTACGGGTCCATTTATGGTCGCATCGGGATAGTCCCCCAGAGGAGGAGTCGTTTCAGACACTAGTGAATTAGGGTACCTTGGGAGAGTATTTTTTGGTATCGAAGTTGACATAGTTACGTTAACAACATGGCTTCTTTGGGATATGACAAGGTTCTGGAGTTAACGCACCATCTGCGGAATCTTGGGGTAATCTTCTTGACAATTAAGGAGAAGGGCTTTTTGAAGGAGTAATAGGGACCAGAGGTGAGACTGAAGATTTTGGGAGTACGGGAAGTGGTAAATTAGAGGCTTGTTGAAGGTGTTGGGAGATAATCCGGATTGATGAGTATTGGGAGTCATCAGGGACGAGTCAAACTTGTATTGCTTGCAAGCAGAAGAAGCAATTATTTCTTCAAGTTGGTTGGATTGGAAGAACCAACGAGATTGTATGTTGGCATCTGAAGCGGATAGTGTATTATTCTGTATATGAAGTAATAAAGTAAGAGTGTTTGTAAAAATCAGAAACAACGAAGTTGAATCGAACAGAAGAGATGACATATTCAAGGTGAATCCATGAACGGATGAATCGCATAGAAAATACGAATCTGCTGATGTATCTGCTCACGCAGGCAGCAATCCGGCAAATATTTTTGCTGGATTGGTTTTTGCTGGATTGGTGAAAGTGGCTGATCATGTCTAGGAACGTTTGCCTTGCATAATGTAGTGAGCAAGGAGCGGGACTGCTGCCAGATGGCGGGAATGCCTGAGAGATGCATGACAAGTTATAGAGAGCTTTAGGGAAGTATTTACCATGAACCAGAATTTGAAGATGCATGGATGTGAGGTGGCTGGTATACGAATCAAGACAGGTAAGGGAAGACGAGAGACGAGCCTGGAACTAATGTTGTACCAGAGCTTTGGCGGAACTCTCCTGCGGCGGGACTCAGGTGCAGGAGATGGAAAAATTCCTGGTCGAGAAGAAATAGAGCCAGCTCAGTTTTTAATACTTGGTTTTGCTGGATGGCTGAAAGAAGTCGAAGGAGCGATATGTAGGAGTGAAACCTTTGAACAGATCTGTCAGAGGCGCTAGTGAAAACACAATTATGAAACGACACTACTCTGGCTCGGAGAAGGACGATCTAGTCCTTTAGCCGAAAACGTCTCAGTCGGTCCTCCTCTGGTTGACAAAGTTGCGACGGGAGCCAGATTTAATGTTATAGAGGGTATCGAGGGTGATTATTATAGGGAGACAGTCGGAGTTGAGTATCGTATGTACAAACCAACTGATCTAGAGAGAAAGATAGGGCAAGATAAACGTACAGTCGGGGGATGAATTGAAAACCCATTGTCAGGCGGAGGAAATAAATAATTTAATATTAATAATAATGATAATAATGTAGGTTTCTTTTGGGGATGGCTTGCGATATGGATCACCTGAGAACCCAACTCCGAACTTGCGGCAGAATCTAAAGTTTCTTCACGTGACGCTGCATACGTGGAAGTTCCATGTTTCGGAGTAGCAGGTGGGAATATGAGTGTTCAATCATCTTCTGTAGGGAGTCAGTGTCAAGTGTGAAAAGAGTGAGGTAGATCACAATCACCGTGTCCTCTGTCATCTGGCTGACATCATCAAGTCTTCGAGAGTGGAAGAGTATGTTAGCTTGAATTCGCTGATACAACTATAGAGATTAGAGATTAGAGATTATAGGTTGGAGTAAGGAAAACAAACGACCATTAGTGCTCATGTCGGGTGTCTTCTTGGAAGAAGTGAAATAAGTGTAGGGGATAGTCAACGAGGCTCTAGAAATTCACGCACACATACCAAAAACGATGGTTGTAGGGATAGCAAAGAAAGAAACCACAACTACCATGACCACCATACTAGTTACTACCCTACTACTACCCGAGGCATTTCAGCACCGGAGAAAAAACGATCGAGAGTCAGATTGTTGTCCACATTTCACAACAGTGGCGATAGCTGAACCACCTGCCTAATTCCGTTTTTACAACGATAAGGGACCGATTTTGAACTACCCCACCGGACTAGAAATTCTTGTTCCCTGTACCAAAATACAACAAGGGCAAAATATAATGAGAGGCTCCTCTCACTATTGACATTTTGATCAAAGTTCAATGATTTGCTCAATCGAAACCTTTCTTTGGGTCAAAAAAATCAGAAAAACAGGCGAGTCGCTACTTCTGTAATACTCAACAGTTTGTTTCAATGTGAATATTTACATTTCAGTTCATAAGCCCTCTTTGAATTCAAACTTTCTGTTCGCTGTTAAAATAAATGTTTGCAATCTTGCAAGAATAACCTGCTCAAGAACCTTGGATATTGAGGTGGCAATAGCAATGGGGCAATAGTTATTTAAATCAGAAGGGTCCTTTGTTTTACATTTCAGAAGATGAATTACAGTAACATGCATTACCTCTCCTAGTAGCTCTTTGACATGATTGCAGTTAGAGAGAAGAAGAGCAAGCACTGCAGTCAGTCTGTGGGGAGCATCCTTATACACTTCGCTCAGAATATTGTCATTTCCAACGGCTTTGTTATTTATGTGGCTCTTGGCAATGCTCATAACCTCTGACTCCGATAACATTATGTTAACAGCAGGAACATTGTCGAGGGCGCTTTGCACCCAACCTCGATTCTCCTCCGTGTCAACATAAATCGCAATATGCTGGGAACGATCCCCCAGACCCTTGCAATGTATGCCTCCCCAGTTACGCTTGCCACCGCGAGTGGAAGTGCTTCCATTTCATTCTCACAAGAACGTGAGCTCTCTACGAAACAGTGACTCTGCTATCCTCATTCCAACAGCGAGTTGACCTCCCCGAGGCCTTACAGTAATATTCCAATTAAATACGACATCTCGTCAGCATACTTCTGTTATCGTGCTCGTTCATTCCAACCTGAAACGTTATATATGCTCAGTTTTCTGGTGCCAATACCACGCCGTACTGCAATTAATATACAGCCTCATACAACCATACAGATCATTCAATCTCACGTTCTTAACACCCTCGTTCACTCAGAGGAGCCATACAGAAATATTTCTAAGCGGGGCATCAGCCTCAGAATAGAATCTATCCAGGACTCCCATATTCTCAAAATCCCTATTAATCGTCTTAACCTCGCGAGAGTTAGATTGTCTGGAAGTCTGCATTACCTCTACACTCAAAGTTACCCCTAAAGCACGGTGATCCATGCAGGCAACATCGGACATGTGTGACATGAAATTGTTACATCTAATAACAACGAGACAAAGCAATATGATCGTCCATGAGGTGGAAAGAGAACACTGATTCACATGTGGGTACGTGTCAGGTGGCAGCAGCCTTGTGTTCTAAAATGCAACCTTATGCTCGTCAAATAACTCTTCAATCTCAATGAACGTATTTGTGTGTGGGCAGGCATTAAAATCTTCTAAAATACTCACTTGTTGCTCGTCTCTACTATCCAATATACCCCCAACTAAACCAATGCATCAGAGATATTCCTCTAGATTTTCACCGGAGTTGAGAGGGAAGTAAAAATTTAAGAACAGGACAGAGGTCTCATTAACTGTAACGCTCAGACCCAGGATTCTCTTGCAATCGTTTTGCCTAAGATTTATATTTAGGCTCAGAGTTAGTTGTCAAATGAATGTCAAGCCTCGTGTGGCCTCCCCACCCTGATTTCCCTCGCCTCATCAACAGAGGAAATTGAGAATGAAGATATCTTTTCTGAAAGAGATGACGGTAAATAAAACTGAAAAGGATGAAGCGAGGTCTCCCGCAAAGCTACTAACTGAGTTGCTTTGCAGAGGTCGGGTACATAGGCTTCACAATTTCCCGCGTCAGAATATGTTTGGAACAAAAATTAAATGCAACAAATTAGTAAATAAACAAAGATCCCCTCGATCTTCTCTATCAACAGCTACAAACTGTAAATGGAGGAACAATTAAACAATATTGATTTCTTCGATGGTGCAAAGCACGGAGTGAAAATAATTTTAGCCAAGTTCTCCACGAAATCGATCCAGATTTGCATTTGAGAATGAATATTTTGCAGTGTCAAAGAATTCCTGGTGATGAGCTCCTTTGCTATTCAATTTTATTAGGAAACAATTTTACTGTACATGTACGGCATTAAATGTTGCCAGTTTGAAAGAGAACATTCTTAGCATACAAATCAATATAACAGACATTTTGCCCCTCATGTTACAATTTCTATACAAACAATAATATGGGTAATACTGTCTTCCATCAGGACAGGAATTGAGACTTTTTTTCGACATTTAATATGATAACGGAGTTAAAAGTATGGTATGATTTACTCTAAAGTCTCTGGAATATCGGTTAAAAAAATCTCGCTGCAGCTGAATTAAATTTTCCGTGGCATCGACTCGACTCATAATAAAGTGTACCATATGGGTGATTTTGAAGTAAATCCACTTCAGTATCATAGATCGAATTTCGTCGCTGACTATTGTAATAATTTCCAGTATTATGGTTTGTACACATCAACTATTAAACCAACCTTTGCCGGTGCTGGATCCGCAACTTTAATATATAATATCTTCACCAACGATGTTAAAAGTGCATCTCGTGCTGCTGTGATCATTTCTGATGTCGCCGAGTTCAAAGCTTTAAGGAGGCGCTGAGAGCTTACGACTTTAATGAGATGCTGTCCACAGTAAACTCCAACGACGTTTTCACGCAGTTCCAAATTATATTAATGTAACTGTTCGAGGTGCACTTCCCGTTTATAACAGAAGAGCTGAGCCACAAAAAGACTAAGAATCCGTGGATGCCACCTGGTTTACTTGTTCCACGAAGAGAAACCGACAGACTGTACCGTAGATACAAAAGGCTTCCCATCACTCGTAGAGATGAATTCAAACAAGACAAAAATGCGTTCACTAAACTGACAAATATTGCTCCTGAAAACTGTATCCAAATTTTATAGAGACCTTTCAAGGAAATAGCAGAAAAGTCTGGAAAATTGGATGTAACCTTTTAAGAAAAAAATAACAGAAAAATTTGGATTCAATTATTATGATGATGAAGTCCTCACTGGCCCTCAAACGATTTAAAATACTTTCAATTATTACTTCAATAATATACCAAATACTATAAGGGAATCAATTATTAGCAGCAACATCCCTTTCAAACATGATTTAGAGAATACAATTTATGGACGGCCAATCTTAAACCCCACCGACACACACGGAGTATAAGCAATCAACAATAATTTAAAAAACATCTGCAACACTAGCTGGGATAACATCTCAACCAATGGGATTAAAACTATATCTAGGACTGTTGTAGCTCACTAGGCCCAATTTATCAATAAGTCTCTCATGCAAGGAATTTTCCCACACAAAATGGGTAAAATTATCCCAATTCATATATAAAAGCAAAACGTTTTAAAGAATAATCGCCCAATATCAGTCCTGCCGTCCGAAGACGGTTTATGAAAAAATATTTTATGCTAGACTATATAATCATATTCTGTCAAATAACCTACTTTGCCAAAATTAATTTGGCTTTCAGGAATACAGAGCATGCTCTATTAGAATTTGCTGGAGACGTTGTTGATGGGTTTGATGGTGGGGAAGTCACCGTTGCAACTTTTATGGAGTTTTGCAAAGCCTTCGATAGCGTGATTCATGAGATTTTGGTTGCTAAATTACAACATTATGTAGATAGTTCCATTTATACGAGTTAGAATAAACAATCATTATCTGTCAGTACGCTATAAATAGGAGTACCGCAAGGGTCGATAATGAGGCCTTTGCTCTTCCTTATAAATATTAATGACATTGTAAACACCAGCGACAGGTGATCCTCTGTACTTTTTGCGGATTATACTACAGTTTATTCGACCGGGAAAAGCCTCAATGATATCATTACTAATATGAATAATCATTGTTTTACATATCAAACTTCTTCACATCCAACATGCGGATGTTGAATGTCTACATGACGCAGGCCATGATATATTTCAGCAGGATAATGTCAATTACTAACACACAAGTCGAATTGAAATGTTAACCACTTGAATATGTAGTATAAACAAAATTTATTGGTGTAAAAGTGGATCAGAGATTTGACTGAAAAGATCTCGTTACATTTGTTGCCGGTACTTTCTCCAAATTTTGTGACTTCCTTTACAAAATTGGTAATTGTTTCGCGACTCCTGCTGAAACTCTTGTGCACTGAAGACTTATTCGTCGCTTTCTGACGTATTGGGTAAATGTGAATGCGTTTACCTTCAAAACAAACCTAAGACCTATCGCTTCCAGTCAGAAGCGTGTCATCAGTACACTACCTCGTTCTAGCAGATCCCCCCGTGCATCAATCATTTCTCCTCTGGGGTGTTTGTCTACAACGCTTCCAATCACTTAACTTACATTGCTAACGACTTTTTAATCAGGAATAATCCTTGGTATGATTTTCGTAGCAATGCGTATATGCAAATTCAACGAAACTCGTCAACACAGTCCCAACTATTTTTACAATACAGAGCTACCGAAACTTGGAATTCAATTGCCATAAATTTTAGGACGCTTACGGTAGAAGTAGAGCTACCTTCAAGCGAAAACTAAAATCATACCTCATTGCACTTGTACGTGCAAATTTTTTTATATTGTTATTTACGTCTGTTATTCAATTTATAGTTTAACTGTTTGAGCCTCATCAGTTTCATCTAATAGATACCTTAATTCTTTTTTTTCCCCGTTTCAGATGCTCAAATTTTCATTTAGCTTGTTCACGTAGAAATCCGTTCAATTATTATTGTCATCGATTATGACTCACAGGATTTTTTCATGTGCAAATATTAACATGTCATGCTAACTACACAGTTGGTTTCAAATTGCTGTCATCGTGGGCCCATTCAGCGTGTGAGTAATGTAAAAGGCAACCTCATGTTGGGCATTTTCTTTTCTCATTTTTTCAGTAAATGTCAGTCGAAACAGTAAATAATTATGATAAAGTAAATGTCGGTGACCATACTCACTCTGCTTATTTTTTCTTGCAATCAATGATCCAATGTAACGCTTTTATCTGTCTCGACATATGAAAATTTGGAGAATAAAGGATATCCTTCAACAATGTCCTCCCGGTTGTCCTTACTCCTCAACTTTAGTTGTAGGTAAATATTAAATTCATCTAAGTAGCAAATGTTGTCGTCAGAACAGCTCACGCTGACGAAGTCTTGGCACGTATCATGTGTGTAGTTCTATATTTCTGTAATTTTGCCTTAATGTCATAATACCTAGATAAACTTTAAATTTTTAAATCCTTAAGCTAAGTGGCGGCTAATAAGACTGCGTGAAATTGGAACATTGATTTTCCACATCATGAACTGTCCTCTTCTTGAGTTTTAAATATTTAATGGGACGATGATATGAGATTTTGTATTGCAAACAAACTCATTCAAATGCAACCAACTCATAAATGCATGCACGGTACAGCTTCTGCGACGTCACGGGAGCTTATAACAATGAAATGATTTATAACAATAAGTATTGTGCTCTGAATTGTCTTTCTACATCTGTTCATGGCCATTTTAAACTTCTCACACGTTACGTCATATGGATTAATATCTTGCCTGAAGATGATATTTTTTGTTAAATTAACGTCTCACCCTCACTTTATGAAGTTGAACTCTTGCCATTAATGGAGGCAGCCTAAATGTACAGGCCTGTGCATTCCTCATGTGTCGTAACATAAGTAAGAGAAAGCTACTAATCAAATGCGGAACACTCATGATGATGAACCCGAGTACTTTTCGTTTTCTGCTAAACTTACTTTTTTTCATAAAATTGTGATCGGAACAGTGACACGACAGTGATTTTTTTTATGAAACTTATTT
>SDVV010044003.1:0-10197 GCA_016164225.1 Gammarus roeselii
GCTGGATTGTCGCAGGGTTCCACAGAAACCTAAACTTGGGAGAATAACCCTAATATGCAAGGGGGGAGGCAGATCTGTTGCTAAAAACTACAGGCCGGTTGCCTTGACGTCTCACTACATCAAAGCTTTTGAGAAGATTGTTGTGAAGAGGTTGGTGGAGTATATGGAGCGGTACGGGCTGTTCAACGAGAGCCAGCACGGCTTCAGGAGGCAGCGAGCCTGCCTGTCGCAGCTGCTGGCGCACTATCATGGCATCTTGGATGTCGTGTACCTTGATTTTGCAAAATCTTTCGACAAAGCCGACCACGGAGTGCTACTCAGGAAGCTCGCTTCACTTGGCGTCCACGGTCAACTGTACAGGTGGATACGAAGCTTCTTGACAGGGCGAAGACAGTGCGTGACGGTGGAGAGCGCGGTGTCTGCCGAATCTGATGGGGACAGGGGTCAGTGTTGGGACCGACCTTGTTTCTTGTACATATTGCTGAAATCAATGGCCTGTTGCATCCTCGTTTGCTGACGACACCGATTGTCCAAAACGATAAAAAGTGTCTTGGACTGAACTGTTACAAGTTGACCTTGAAGCGATCTACCGTCGGGCGGTGGCTAACAACATGGAGTTCAATGGAGACAAGTTTGAACTGCTTCGGTACATAAACTCAAGCGAGGCATTGTACCGTGATCCACAGGGAGCTCCAATCCAGATGAGACCTGGGAGTAGTTATGAGTGACACGGCTGGATTCAATACCCAGATTGGGGAGGTTGCCGCCAGAGAAAGACAGCGTATGGGGTGGATTCTCCGCACCTTTACAGCAAGAGATGCTTTCGACATGCTAACACTCTACAAAGCGTTGGTGCTTCCATTCTTTGAATACTGTTGCCAGCTCTGGTGCCCCGTCTGGGATTCACCGGATTATGCAACTGGAGGCTATCCAGAAAACCTTCACTAGTCAGGTTGCGGGGCTGGCAGCACTTGACTATTGGAAGAGACTTCAGCAGCTGAATCTGTACTAGCTGGAGAGACGCCGAGAGCGTTATATAATAGCATATGTGTGGAAAATCGTCCGTGGACTAGCACCTAATATAGATGGACGAGACTGCATTGCCACTTATACTAGTGAGGGGAGAGGCCGGGTCTGTGCGGTGCCCCCTGTGAGTTGGCGGGCCCTGCAATGAGTTCAAACGTTGAGGGAGAACTCTCTCTTCGTTCGGGGGCCGAGGCTCTTCAATTGCCTTCCTGCCAGCTTGAGAGCACACCAGGGGGAACTCAGCAGCTTCAAAGCTCAGCTCGATAGCTTCTTATCGTCCGATCCAGACCAGCCACGATTGCCTCATTACCACCAGCCAGCAAGAAGTAATAGCATTGACGCACAGGTGGAGTGCTTGAGGGCGCGGCGTGCTTGAGGATCGAGTCAGAAATCCCGGAATGGAGTTCTGTCTATGAAAAACTTTGTTTAACGTCCAAAGGGTGCCGCTGCTCCGTGCAAGTGTAGGGCTGGGGCCGGCTGAAAATGCCGATCTGGCATAAACTAGGAAATTTTGTTCTGCCCTGCTGTCCCACCCATTCGCTCTTTTGACTGCGGATGGATAGCGTGACGATTATGCGCCTCCCCTGCCGGTGGTGATGGGGTGGGAAGCGGCGTTGACCTGTGGCGGCGCACCAGCGTGACCCGGGACTGAGCTCCCAAATAAAATCCAAGTGATGTGTGTATGTATGTGTGTGTGAATGCGTTTCGGGAATGTGTGTGTGTGTGCATGCGTGTATGTGTCTATGCGTGTATATGTGTGTATGCGTGTATGTGTGTATGCATGTATGTATGTATGTATGTATGTATGCATGCATGTATGAATGTATGTGTGTGTATGTATGTATGTGTTGCTTCTTCCTATGCTTCTCTGTTGTACAGTGTGCTGTTCTATACTTTTTTTTTTGTCATTCATACGGATGTTTCATTTGATAGCTGATGGTGCGCACTAATTCCAGTTCCTATACCTGTGTTAACATAGCTGTTCTTGATATTATTCTGGCGCGCATTGCTGTGCTGGCCTCCCCCAGCTCTGCTGCTTCTCACTTGCTTGTAGCGCTGCTGGAGGGGGCTGCAAAGGTAAGAGATTCGAACCACGTCGTTGGTGATCCGGTCTCTCAGCGTTAACTCAAGCCATGCTCCTCAAACATTTCATCTCGAAAACATTCAACTTTCATCTCTACTCTGCTCTCAGCCCCCAAGTTTCAGCTCCGTAGAACACTGTTGGGACAACAACACCCTCATACAGCCCTCTCTTTGCTTCCATCCCCAACGTCCTACAGCTCATAACACTTTTCAGTGCACCCAACACTTCACACCCCTCCTTTGCTTGCGCCTTCCCTTCAGTTTCCACTAGTTCAGTCATCTCCACATGGGATACTTGAAACCCTGAACTTCCTCCAAGAGCTCTCCGTTTAGGGGGGCACTAATTTTGCTTGCATCGACAGTCCTCGAGCATCTCATCACTTTACTTTTACCCACGTTCCTCCTCTCACAAACTCTACCAAATTCAGACACTAGCCTAATCCGCAACTAGGGCCGTATGGATGAAAGGAGATTGGTAAAAAAGGTGATGAATGCGGAGGAGAGTGGTCGCTGGCCTAGAGGTAGACCGAAGTTAGGGTGGATGGATGGTGTGAAGCAGGCGTTAGGCAGGAGAGACATGAATGTGGAGGTAGCGAAAAAGCGTGCAATGAACAGGCGTGAGTGGAGAATGATTGTGATCGGTTGATTTTGACGCTGCTCTGATGTTCTTTTCCGCCCTTGGCATCCCGATGTCGGAATGGTTGTGGGGGGGGGCATTATGACGCAGCGGGGGTAAACCAGTGTAAACTGTCGGTCCCTGCTGCTGACAACGGATCCTCGGACCGCACTCGTGACCCAAAGTGTGTGTTGCCGGGTTACCGGCTGGACCCTTTACCACAAAAGGGCTAAGTTGTGTGAGTGTGAGCGTATGAGGGTGTGAGGTGCGCCTTGCTATCGGCCACCCCTCTTTCTGGGGATGCAGCGTAGTGTCTGTATATCACCATACTCTTTTTCTGCAGAGGACGAGGGGGCGGCATGCAACGAGACCGAAGCCCACTTCGACGCAACAGAGATAGTAAGTGGCTTCTTATACATACCTATTTTATTAGGTAAAGGTCAGAGCTGTGATTGTTGAAGCTGGTTTGCGGTTTCCTTTTCATGACTGCTTGTGCTGGCCTGATGGTCCTTTTTCATTGAATCCAAATATGCACTGGAAAAGGTTTTAAGTTATCATCTGTATTTTCATTGAAAGTAGCTACTCTTTACGCAAATTGATTTTACATGTCATACTGTTACAGAGAGAAACTTGGTTTCTCACAGCAGTTGCTTTCAATCTCATAATGAGATGCCGGTGTACGATAGGCACCACTTTTATTTCACTTGAAAAGATTGGTATGGTGTAGCCTATTGTATTATGAAGTTGTAAATTGTGAGATGAATGGAAATTTTACCTTAATTTAGTCTCCGGTTCTGTTGCGACTGTACATATCCCTACTCATCAGCATATTGACCTCTCCATATAGGATAATCATTAATCAAAAACTTCTATCGACTACAGCACTTAACATGTGTTCAATATAATTAGGCTAAAGGCCTAATCAGAGACTGACAATGATCTATTGCATAAATAACAGATTTGAGATAGGTGCTATAAAACAAAAATTAGGCTAATGAACAAATCCAACACTGAGTGACTAAAACCTATTGCATTGCTAACTGTGGATTTGAAGTAAAGGGCTTTAAGGCATCAGCAGTATTTGTATAAAAGAACTTTCAACCTTATACATTGTCTGCTGATGAGAAAGTATAGCAACATATAGTATTATTTATAGACGTGGCATTGTGACGTCGCCCGTCTCTGGTTCTGTGTTGCCCTCCTCCCGCGATGTTCTTTTACCTTCACTTAGGTCATTGACACTCCCTTGCACTAGAATCCCTAGTTAATTTATTCAAACCTATGAGGCTGTAACTCTAGTTAGACTGTTTCTGCCACATGCCTGCCTCTTTTATCTCAACTTAGAACATTGATTCCTTTGCACTAGAATCCGCGGTCAATCTTATCGAGCCTATGAGGTTGTAACTCAAGTTAGGCTCTGTTTCTACCACTTTCCTGCCTCTTTTACATCCACTTGGGACAGACTCCTTTTCACTAGAATCCGCGGTCAATCATATCGAAATTATGAGATTGGAACTCTAGTTATGCTGGGTTCCTGCCACTTCCCTACCTAAGGTTTGCATTTGTAACTGTGTAGGCATCGGTTATCGGTCACGACTCATTTACCGATGCTTTATTCGTAGTTGCAAAGTTGGGTATGGAGTATATTGTTTTTCCTCACGTCAGGTTTTTGAAGAAGCCCGTATGCCCGTGCTGATGACTGGTTCTTATACTGTTTCTGTTGTCAGGTGCATGCCCAGCGTATAGTCTTATGTGATGGATTTAATGGCTTGGGGCACTTTGGTTGTATTGATGATACCTAATATTATCTGGTATGAGAGGTTTTTGATCGCACCCTTTTATGCTACTGTGTGGTATCAAGGGCAGAATGTGCTGGTTCTATTAAGTTGTGGTTGTGCACAAGGACAAGTTCCTCTGTGTAATGAATGTTGCACTCGAAATCTTTTTTTTTTTGAAGGTGTGATTTCTCCTTGCCGTTGGTCTTATTGTACATCAGGTGTTATTGCTCTTGGGACGTAATTGCTTGAATATATACCGCAGCTATTGAAGGCATTGAGGAAAATTAGGGAGATCGATTGCAATTCATTTTTGCTGACGACTCTTTTGAAGAAGAAATATTTTGTGTGGTCAGTTCCGTTCAAGATTGACAGTGTGACTGATCCCTTGTTTTTGTGCTAGCTGTTGGATGGCATGGATCCAACTCCCGCAGTCTAGCATACGTGATTATAGTTAATGTAGTAGCTATCTGATGAAACTCTATGATGTCTTTGTCACTTGCTATCTCTCCTTATCTATCACATGTACTATGATAGTGTTCTGAATTGCTTCTGCGGACAGCTACTAATGAGAGTATCTTGCAGGCCCTCCGCCTCGTCGCGGGCCCGATATGAACAATGACGATCGAAGACCAGACTATGACAGGCCACGTGGCCGGCAAGGGCTTGGATTTAGCAGAGGCAATGCCAGTCGTCGTTTTGATGGGCCTCCTGATCAATTCCGAGGATCCCCTGATCAATTCCGAGGACCCCCTGATCAATTTCGAGGACCCCCTGATCAATTCCGAGGACCCCCTGATCAATTCCGAGGACCCCCTGATCAATTCCGAGGGCCCCCTGATCAATTCCGAGGGCCCCCTGATCAATTCCGAGGACCCCCTGATCAATTCCGAGGACCCCCCGATCAATTGAAGAGATCCCTTGATCCGTCCCGAGGACCGCACGGCAATAACGGCTCTGCTCCTGAGGACCGATGGTAAGAATGTCGGAAGTTGTGACTCACCTGTCTTCCCAAGTTCAAGGCCGGGGTTTGTATCATTTTATTCATAAATAGCAGGGACTGAATTTCAGAGCCTCGTTCTCTTAGATTTGACAAAACCTTGGGACTGGGTTGACTGTCAACGCCATCGTCTCTGCTAATGCTGTAAACCTCAGGCAAACAAATTATTGTTAGGCAGCTATTCAGGGGTAAATCAGTCAATGCTGTGAGGCCCTGCTGCTGACACCGATCTGGGGCCTCACTCTTGACCCAAGGTGCGAGTGGTGAGCTCTTAAGCGTTTGAGGGACAAGTTTCTTTTGCGTGTGAGTACCTGAAAGAAGTGTGAAGTGCGCCACGCCGTCAGCCTCCCCCACCTTTTTTTAAAAGGATATTAGCCTTGTGTCTGTATCCATATTCACCAACTGTTCGAAGTGCGTCTGCACTCAAATACATTTCCCTGGACAAATAGTTCAAACAAGTTGATTTCTTCCTTTAATTAGTTATAAGCAGCAGGTTTCTTGAGTATTCCTGAGTGGATTGTCTATAGCACAAAATGAAAATGAATCACCCCAGGCTTTCATTGATGGCAATTGAAAACGTTATGCCGCTTTATACCCATTTGCTGTCTGTATCAATCATATTCGCATCTATTTTGTGAGCAGTAATTTTCCCATTGCAGTTTTATTGTTGCTCGTCTCCTGATTGAAGAATTTGTTTTAGTTTATTTTTTGCATCAAATCTGCTTGAATGTATATTTCAAGAGAGAGGACGCTGCTGTGAGACAATCAGAGCATGTCTTAGTGAAGATTTATTTATATGGCTGCAGGGGCGGTCGTGATGAGCGTTCCCCCTTGCCGGCTCCTGCTCCACCTCCGAAGGAGAAACTGGGCGGTGGCACGACTGGGATGCTCCTAACCAAACTGGTAAGGCTTATAGTACTTCTGAAAAGAATTTTAATAATTGTCTCACTTGAAATGAAAACCGCATTAGCCCAGAGTGTTCTTTTCACGCCATGCAAAGCATCTGCATCAGAGATTCTGATAAATCAATATTGGAAAATGGTTTCTCAGGTAGCTACTGAAATCATACTTTCTTTTTTATTAATTACAGGCCTCCTGCTACATCAAGGACGAAGAAGACGCTGACCTTGCGCTCAGCGTAGTCAGTTCTTTAGCCAGCTCACTGAGGGAGTACAACACAAAGAAGGGAGAGAAAAAAATTGCTGAGGTTTGTACGAGTGCGCGAGATGCAATGTCTCGGAAATGAATATATCCAGAGCTATTCAGTGGCTACTCATTGTAGTGTTAATCTATTTATGGTTCAGACATTAGCCATTGGCTCAAAGCCTACGGAATGTTTATGCTTATTCTAATGTTCCATGTCTTTACCCGCAAACTAGTACAGGTTTTGCAAATAAAATACACCAGCAAGCTGATTTCTGCATGAAAGAATATCGATAGGTCCTGTTGTCTGCGTCATGACATCTTTAATAATACAGGTCGGACCTGTTCTCATTGTCTTGACATGATTCGTGCTCATATTGTTCATTGAAATTATCTTTTGTGTGTGAGGATGATGTACGCGAATGTTTTGTTCCGCGATCAAGATGTTTTGTGGTCAAAAGCCGTTCTGAACATTTCAGAGTGACAAGATTATGCATGGGTATTGAATTTGGTTTAGCAGAGCCTCAGTGTTGCTAATAAAAGGAAGCTTTGTTACAGGGTTCGTGGAATTATTTGCCGATTTCATTGGAAATTTAATTCCATTACTTGTGGTTAGGGGCTTACCGTGGAGTGAAATTTCTTGCTTAAGTGCTGACTGTCATCTATACTTGGCTAAAAATGTAGCGTAGTAATCCTTCTCAATTTTTTCCTTTATTTTAGTTTTTAACGAGTCAGATTCAACGACTGATTTATTTGCATTATTGAATTTAGCATGCATTTACAGTGATTGTATATCGTTACAGTTATTGATGGAGGCTGAACTGAAACTAAATACATTGAAGGCTCTGAAAGTAGGCCTCAAACTACTTGACAGTAAGCAAACCCCCGGATCCGCCGCCGCAGCAGCTGCGGCTGCTGCTTCTGGGCCGCAGCGACACGCCCAGCCTCCACAAGGGCTCAGTTATATGAACCCGAGCCCTGCCTCCGCGCAGCAGCAGTACACCACCTACCCACACTCCGCTAGCGCAACCCCCGGCTACCAGAGTTACAGAGCTGCTCCTCCTGCTGTAACTGGCCATTACTCGGCCCCCGCGGCACCTATGGCCTACGGTCAGCCCTCATCTACACCTGTATACCCGCCTCATGCTACACCGCAGATGTACAACCGTTGAAGCAGGTGTTCTTCACATATATTCATCCTTCCACAAGAAAGAGCATGAATACGTGATCACAATCATGCTAGCATTTTATGACTCTGATGCGTTTTTGCTGAAATTTAATTGGATAAAGATAATTGACCGGCCGGCTTCTTTCTACTATGACATCTTTCTCGCCGCGACCTCGACTTGGCTACGTGTTCAAAAGGATTTTTACTGCAAACTCCATTACCATTACTTCTTTGCGTGTGTGGATGTTTATCGTAAAAATATATAATTTATATTTTTTGCGACCAGTTGAAAATAACGTTGAATTCTAGGTTGCAGTGAAAAAGTTATGTCCAGCAGTTATTTATGTTTTTAATATCCTTCCGGGTAATGTTGAGCGTTTTCATTTGTGATTATTATTTTTGGTATGATGATCGTTGGTTCTATGAACTGCTTTTATTTTGCGCGATCCAAAATTGATAATTTTTGCAAAAATGCAGTTTTTGTCGTTGAAAACTGCTGTACACTGGAAGTAGCCAAGCTATTGAGCAGAGCAAAGTACTTGATAATGTTTTTTACATTTTTTTTGCAAGGGCTGCTAAGATGAAATAACATCCTATTATATTGTCATGATCGTATCCTGAAATACATATGAAATTCCGCTTGTTTCTTATACCGTTCTACTGTGGATTTCTAGTGATATTTTTTGCTGTTTTTCAACGTTACTTGTTAGATGAGGATAACGCTAGGAATTAGGCTGGGTGACTTCCAGTTGGCATGAAAAAAAATTGTATAGTCAATAGTTTACTGGACATCACTATGGTGTACTCTTTATAGCAAAGTCACTGCAATATGCTCCATTCAAGAGATTGCAACTGAATAAATAAATTAAATGTGTGGACTACAACAAATATAGACATCAGAGTGCTACATTCAAACGATAACTTGACGTCAACTACTATGTGCTGTATTGATAGGATATAATTTGAGACCCGTTCCGATAACGTTTTCTTATTCCCACCGAATGGTTTGATTTCTTCGACTCGAAATATTGAGAAAAAAATTTACAGTAAGGAAGTGATGTTAAGGGGAAACTCCTTTCTTCAAGAACTTCCAAGAAAATCTATCAAATATCTTGGGCAAAAATTTGAGTTTTTTAAACAAAGACTAGACGGAACAACAGATAGAACCGTACCCTACAAGGGAGCTGGCGATGACTCACATTACGGCTCTGGTGGAAATGAGGCTCAAATCAAATAGTAATTGAACCAGAAGAACTAGGTGTGAAAGTAACTGTAACCACATTTGGAACTTGAATTATCATCACTGGTAAATTATTAAAAGCATTCTGCATTTGCGTAGTGCACACGGTGACTTTCCTATCCCTCATCGGAATGCGTTAGTACACACAGCTACAGAGAGCTCGCATCGTCAACTTGAGTCCAATCTCTAGAATCGTTTGTCTGATCATTCTCAAATTTTCACTATTTGCTTCATTGATCAACATTAGATTAATAGTGTTAGGGCATTGCACTGGCTTTTAAAAGATCAATTAGGTACACTGAACTTTTCCTTGTCAGGCTTTGCTCTTGGTGTGGATGGATGATAATGATTTTATAGATTAACACTATTTTAGTATTTCTCATTTCGTGGCTCTATTATTTTTCAATGCCCTTTTTTCATATTGATAAATTTTGCAGTGTTATTATTATATATATCGAGGTTGGTTGAGACAAGGTGATCCAGGGAAGGGGGTTACTCGTGGGACCCGCGGGACTCTGGGGTTTCGAGAACCTGGGGTGGGGGACATGGAAGACCGGGAGGATTTTGGGGGACCCACTTGAACCCTTCTGGGGCGCTTTGGACCCCTCTGTATTCTGGAACCTTTGCTCCCTCCTCTCAAATCTATGTTGAACCTACTCTAGATCTGCGTTGGGCCTGCTCTGAATCTACATTGGACCTACTCTGAATCTACGTTAGACTTACTCTGAATCTACGTTAAACCTACTCTGAATCTACGTTAAACCTACTCTGAATCTACGTTAAACCTACTCTGAATCTACGTTAAACCTACTCTGAATCTACGTTAAACCTACTCTGAATCTACGTTAAACCTACTCTGTGTCTCCCTCAAACCTATTCGGTATCTACTATTTTGGGGTGGATGGATGCTTATTCACTTTATTCATTTTATAGATCATTAACACTTTATTTTAGTATTTTATTATTTCTTCTTGCTTGGGCTCTATTATATTTATCTGCCCTTTTTCATGGTGATAAATTTTGAATGTGTTATCATTATTATTATATGTATCGAGGTTGGTTGAGAGGAGGTGGCCCAGGGAGAGGAGGTACTCGTGGGATCCGCGGGACTCGAGGACCCGTGGTTTCGGGAACCCGGGGGACTTG
>SDVV010044004.1:0-10197 GCA_016164225.1 Gammarus roeselii
GATCACCTCACTTGCACAGGTGTTTGGAGTTTCAACAGCTTCGTATAGTCCGGTGTTGGGTCCGGTAGGTTGGGTCAGTGAGTAGGCTTTGTAGGTTGCACGGGGGATTTGAGAATGTTTGTCGGGCTGCCGCGAGTGCGTTGCGATCCATAAGTAAGTGTTTCGCGCTGATAGCCACTTGGTGGCAACAAGGGCAGGGTAACGCGACTGGTCCCATGTCGACATCCATCAGGTGGTTGTGAGTGATCCACGTGTGTCCCGTGCACAAGCCGTTGATGAACACTTTATCTTTTCTGTTGGTGAACTATGTTTCCCATTCTTCGACTGAGGGTTGGACTGAAAACACGTTTTGTTCACTCTGTTGCCACATTTCATCCCATCAGGATGTTATATTGAAGTTGATGATGAGGAACCAGTCCCGGTAATGTATCGCGAAAAATTGTTCTTGGTGAGTAGACGCCAGTTTGGCAAGGGAGTCCGCAAATTCGTTTCCTCTTATTCCCGCGTGCTCGGGGATCTAGCAGAATTCGACTGCCTGACCCGTCTCGGACATCACAAAGAGATTGTGCTGCATTTTAAGTAGAACGGGATGTTCGTAGTGCAGTGTTTTGAGCTGGGTGAGGACACTCAGACTGCCTGAGAATACGACGTACTTGGGGAAGCGATCTGTTTTTGCAATAGAGATGGCTAGTTCGAGTGCGTAGAACTTCGCACAAAACACGGAGGCGTCTTATGTGAGGATGGCCGAGTAGTAGAAGTAGTAGTTTCTTCTCGTCTTCTATTTTCCACCGGAGCTCCAACGTATAGTCACTGAGTGTTCCCCGTAGGGCACGATGATCCGTTGATTCTGCACAGCTTCGTGCACGAAGTTAAGTTAAAGCTCACAATTAATACGCAGGGAGGACAGCGAGTTCAGGAACAGAGATGATTCAAACCTCGTAAGTTTCACACGACTTCGTATAGTCCGGTGTGTTTTCCGAAAGCGATCAGTTTTTTTCGGTGTTCTGTTTCTGTGAGCAGGCGTTGTAGGTTGCACGGAGGGCTCAAGAAGGCTTGTCGGGCTGTTGCGAGTGCATCACAATCCATAAGTAAGTGTTTCACACTGATTGCCACTTGGTGGCAACA
The DNA here is from genome assembly GCA_016164225.1 of Gammarus roeselii. Taxonomy (NCBI): domain Eukaryota; kingdom Metazoa; phylum Arthropoda; class Malacostraca; order Amphipoda; family Gammaridae; genus Gammarus; species Gammarus roeselii. The sequence goes on from SDVV010044004.1 coordinate 1,126, forward strand.
GTGGCATGGTGGTGCGTCCGGTCCCATGTCTACGTCTATTAGGTGATTGTGGGTTATTCACGTGTGTCCCGTGCATAGACGGTTAATGAAAAACACTTGGTCTCCCCTATTAGAAAACCTGGCGTCGCACTCTCCCACGGACGGTTGAACTGCAAGCATTTTTGTCAACTCCGTTGCCAAGAGTCGTTCCATCGTGATTTTATACGTGAGTTGATGACTGGGAACCAGTCTCGGTTATGTATGGAGATGAATTATTCTTGCTGGGTAGAAATCATTTTAGCAAGGGAATCTGCGCGCTCGTTTCCTCTTATTCCCACGTGTCCAGAGATCCATCAGAACTCAACCACTTGGCCCGTCTCGGACATCGCGAATAGGTCGTGTTGCATTTTTCTAAGGGGAAAGTGATCACAGTTCAGAGTTTGCAGCTGGGTGAGAACACTCAGGCTGTCTGAAAATAAAACATATTTGAGAAGGCGGTCACTTTTTGTAATAGAGATGACCAATTCGAGTGCGTGCAGCTCTGCAGAAAATACATTGGCCTCTTGGGGTAGGGTGGCCGAACGCGAGGTCCCTTCGCCTACGGCGGCAGCTCCCACTCCGTCCGATGTTTTAGAGCCGTCAATGAATATATATGGTGGTGATCAGAGTACTGTTCATCAAGTAATCGCGAAAATTCTCGGCGGTACGTGTTGGTTGGGGTTGTTGCTGTGGGGTTCATTTGCAAATCTAGGTTGACCCGCGGTGGGCTGATCATCAACGTTGGTGTGTTGATTTGAAGAATTCGGTAGGAAAATAAAGGCTTGATTGCTTTGCGACTGATGTTCAGTGAGGTCAGTAAGTTGTCCACACGTAGAGAAAAGGGTGGGCATATGTCCTTCTTAGCCGCAAAGAGGCGTTTATCGAGAATATTGGTGACGTCACTGAGTGTTGGGCTATTGATGTAGCTCTTTGTCTTGAAATAGTACTGTTGTGAGAGTTTGTCTCTCCGGAGCGGAAGAGGAAGCTCGTTAGCAAGCACGTTCAAGGATTCGATGGGTGTGAAACGGAACGCACCGGTTGTGATACGCAGGGCGTTATTTACGATGATGGAGAGAGGTTCAAGGGTGGTTCGATTGCCTTTTTGCAGCGAGTCTCTAGGGCTGCAATAGGGTCCCACACAAGACCGAGGAATTTTATTGATTCCTCGTATACTAGCGGAGTGTTGTTCAGCGTTAAGGCTGGTTTTAGGTGTGAGCCGGGCACAGGAGTAAAGTGCATGCTTTTCGTTTTGGAGGGCGAGATTCGGAATCCGTTTAAGGAGGCCCAGTTCCCGACTAGATTTAGACATTTCTGGGGTTCCTGTTGAATTGCTAAGAAACTAGGGTGCCTGTAGCTTATTTGTAAGCCGTCCACGTATAGTGATGAAAGCAATCTTCCATCGCGCGGGAGAATGTCTGCTCTCTGGCCGATTTTGAGTATAAAAAGAGTGACACTGAGGACGCTTCCTTGGGGGACGCGTATTTTTTGCGGATAGGATGGTGACAGGGGGTTGCCGACCTTAACCCTGAAGGTGCGATTTTGCAAGAATTGGTGGATGTAACGTGGTAAGTGGCCTCTCATCCTTTTACGGTGGAGATCCTTCATGATGCCATATTTCCAGGTAGTATCGTATGCTTTAGCCACGTCGATTTTTTTTGAAAACAACGTGTTTCCCTTGGACAAATGCCTGTCTAATAACGCATTCCAGTCTTACAAGGTTGTCCGTCGTAGAGTGGCGCTTGCGGCCGCTACACTGGATGCTGTTTAGGCCTGCATGCATATCAAGGTAGTCGACAAGGCGCGTATTTATCATTCTTTCCATGGTTTTGCTGAGGACGCCGGTAAGAGCGATGGGGCGGTAGTTTTGTGGGTCGCCGTAGAATTTCCAGGGTTTGGGTATTAGGACAATTACAGATTCCCGCCATTGATCGGGAAAAAAATGAGTTTGAATACAGAGTTTTGAACACTTTTAATAAGTGCTCACGGGCGTCATCTGGGAGATTCTTGATCATGTTGATGTGCACCCGGTCTGGCCCAGGTGAAGTTTCACGTGTATGGTCTATAGCACACTGTAGTTCGTGGAGGGAGAAAGGTTTGTTGTAGGCCCTTTTCGTTTCTAGAAGTAAAGTCAAGATGTTCACTCTCTCGCAAGTCCTTTTCCCGTTGGAACGCAGCCGTGTAGTTTTTTGATTACGATAGCTGGCTAAAAGTCTGAAAGTGTATTTGCGATTTCGCGTGGGAAGAATAAGTTCTGCCTCCGTCTGAAAGGATGTTTATAGGTCGCTCTGGTTTTCCCTGGATACGTCGGATTTTTTCAGACACTTGGAAGAGGGGGGTGTTTCGATTAATAGTGTTGACTAACTGAGCCCGCTTACACGTTTCTTCTCCACTCGAAGTTTTCGGTACACAGCAGATGCCCTTTTCCCCGCTACTCGGTTCCTGGGGGACCGTGCCTTGTATAGCCTTTCACGCTCATCTCTTGCTTCTCGCACCTCTCGGCACCACCATGGTTTCGGAAAGAAGGCTTAAGGGGCATATTGGGGAATGCTTGCCTCGGCTGCAGCTTTAAACTTTTCGTATAGTTAGGCGACGAGGTCGTGTTCCGAAATGTTTTCGGGGATGCCATCTATATCGCTCGACGCGATGTGTGCTAAGTTTTCTACCCAACTGGCTTTCCGGTAGTTGAATCGAAGTTCTTGTGGGGCAGGGTTTCTTGGTTGGTTGGTGAGAAGCGATATGATGACTGGGTTATGGTCGCTGTCGTGTGCTGAAGGCAAAACTCCCCTAACGGATTGTGGTGCCAGAGTGGAGGAACATATGGATAAATCGATGGTAGTTTCACTTCCGGGAGTGATTCGGGTGTGTTGTCCGTCGTTGAGAAGGATCAGGTTGTGAGTGTTTATGGTGTTAGCCATTATCACACCCCTGAGGTCTGTTCTCACGCATCCCAATGTTTCATGGTAACTGTTGAAGTCTCCGAGGTGGAGTATTTGCGAGGGCAATTGGTTTAGCAATTCGGTCACTAGAGCTTCCGAGTGGTCATGGCTTCGTGACGAGCAGATGGATACCACTGTTATTGGCCTTGAGACGCATATCTTTACAGCGATAGCTTGGTCTTCAAGTGAAGGGGGAGGTGAGGTACACTTTGGTGGATCATTAGTGCCACTCTGCCGTGAGCAGTCACGTTGGTGTGGCCTTCGCGGCGGTGTACGATATATTGGGGGATTCTGAAGGTTGCGGTCTCTCGGAGTTTGATCTCTTGGAGGCCTATTACCAAAGGTTTATGGGTGGCGATTATAAATAGTTTTTCGTCTTTCTTTTTTCCAAGTCCCTGGCAGTTCCACTGAAGTATTTAGGAGTTCATTTTTAAGACTGTTCGCCCTCAGACCTTGATGATCTAGAGTGGTCGCGTGATTTGCTGGAGCTTTTGTGGTGCTAGCGTGTTTGAGTTTGCCCAGGGATTCCGGGTCGGGAGTGTTCACGGGAGTTTCCGCCTTCGGTGGAAGGTGGTTTGCTGTGATTACTGCGGTCGCGGCAGCCGATGGTTTGTGTTCTTTGTGTTTGCTTTGTGAGCAAGTGCTCTCTTCTTCTGTGGTAGCCTTTTTTTTTGCGTGGATGGTTGTGTGGAGTGCGAGCTATTTGGGCCAGGAAAGATAACTGGTTGTTCAGAGGTCTCGCGTATGAGTTTTTCAAGATAAGCGTCGTCGTCGAGGTCGTGATCGTTCTCGCTGGTGGTGTGTTCGTGAGTCGGGTTTGTTAACGAGGTGTAGTGTCCTTCGCAGTGTTTTTCAACGAATGGAGCCGTATTTGAGACAGGTGGAGGTAGTTCTAGATTCTTGTCCTGGCGGACCGTTATTTGAGAGTTGTTACTGATCTTTTTGCTCAGTGCCGCCTGAGCATCGGAGGCTTCTTCATCTCTTTGCCTTTTCGTTTTTATAGTAGTGAGCCTTGCTGCGTGGTCAACTGAGGGGGATGCATCCATCTCGGCGTCATACTGGGCACCGCAGAAATTATTTCTAGGACTATGCATCTCTGGTGCAAGGGCGGTCGCTGGGCTGAGTGAGCAAGCACTGTAGCCAGGTAGGAGTGTTGGAGTCTTGTTACGATGTTGTCCTGACGATGTGTGGATGTCGTCGGGGAAGTTTGGTTGAATTCACAATTTGGCTGCTTCGGCGTAATTGAGGCGGTTTGGGTTATTGTCTTTCCAGATTTGGATGTTTTTTTCCTTGTAACCTTGCATTCGTTTTGTGTGATTGTTATTTCTTTTTGGTCCATGTATACTGGACAGTCGCGGTTGCCTGCCTCATGGTAGCATGAGCAGTGGTAGTATTTAGGGTGGCTGGCTGTGAAGTCGTTTCTGTCGTACTCGCCGGCGCACTCCCTAAAACGTTCGGGTGTATACGGCTGACAGTATGCGATGACGTGGCCGTAGTCAAGGCATTTTTTATACATTGGGGACCAAGTTGCAACTGGGTAAGTTTTGGTTCTTCCTTGTTCATCGGGGATTACTATGAACTGCGGGACGTCGTATCCTGGGAAGGTAATCTGGTATGCGGTAGAACTTGTGTTGCGTGATTTTACCCATGTTGCTTCACGGACTTCGGTAGCTCCGTAATCCTCAGCTAGACCTTCAGCAAAAGCACCGAGGTCGGTTGTAGGTGTGTAACAGGAAGTGTATATAATTCGTTTGGTATCCTTGTTATCGTGTGTTGCTTCTCTTTCGCCGTGACAGCAGTAGATTAGATTATATTTTGGCCACACTTCCACCAGAGTCTCAACGTGTCACAATAGGCTCCCCCGTAGGGCTCAATGGGCCCTACGTTGTCAAAGGCTCAACGTTGTCAAAGTTAAACTATTTGAACATTTTAGTCCTGCCAGACGCACGCTAGAGAGCACAAGAATAACGTTTAGACGAAACGGACCTCCGCTTTCAATCATTTAGAACTTCATGAGTGATATGTATGCGCGCTAGTGGGTACAGGTAGCATAGTCCAGGTTGGTATAAGGTTTACGGCTACACGGACAAAGTAAGTTCCGACAGCAACGCAACACAATGTTTACAGCTACGCGATCTAGTTCAGTTAATGTACATTTTATGTTTTCGGGAAAGATAAAGACTCAGACGGAATGACAAAGTCCACGGCTACACGGACTAAGTCAGCTCCGACAGTAACGCAACACGAGGTTCACAGCTACGCGGTCCAGTTAAACCACAGCAGTTTTCACTTTTCAGGTAAGATGAAGACTCAGACAAAACGAATCCCCGCCTCCAATCATTCAGTACTTCAAGAGTAATATGTACGCACGCTAGTGCGCACAGGTAGCATCGTCGAGACCGGTACGAAGTTTACGGCTACACGGACAGTCTACTCAGATAGCATCGCATCACAGTACATTTTATTTATTTGAGCAAGATAGACGAAATGAAACCCCACGCCTCCAATCATTTAGAACTTCATGAGTAACATGTACGCACGCTAGTGCGTGCAGGCAGCATCGTCGAGTCTGGTACAAGGTTTACGGCTACACGGACAAAGTCAGCTCCGGCAGTAGCGCAATACAATGTTTACAACTACACGGTCTAGTTCGAATACATTTCAATTAATTTTTCAGGAATATAGAGACTCAAACGAAACGAATACCCACCTCCACCCCCTCAGAACCTCAAAGAGTAATATGTACGCACGCCAGTGCGCACAGGTAGTATCGTCGAAATTGGTAACGCAACGCAACGCATCACAAGGTTTATAGTTAAGCGGCAAAGTTCAACCACAGACATTACATATAGTCCGCACACGCGCGAGCGAGCACAAACTAAAAAAAACGCTTATTCACAAAATCACAAACAGGAGTTTTTGCATAAGTATACTAGCAATATTTTATACGACAGAATTGTGGAACGTGAAGAGGAAAGAAAGGGCAGGTTCATCATGGGCTAAAAACTGCTCAATTTTTTTATCATCGCACTTTTGTTCAAGGGGATAGGGTGGAAGAGGGGCAGAGGTCCCTTGGGTCTCGCAAGAGCTCGATGAGCCTCGGAGGGTTACCAAAGTCCCCCGAGCTTCCCGGGTCCATAGAGTCCCCTCGTCTCAGCTCATCTTGGCTTGTCTCAAATCATTTCGGCCAGTTTCGACTCGTCGCGACCAACTCGACTCGTCTCAACATGTTCCGACTGATTTCGACGCACCTCGACCAGCCTCGGCGTGGCTCTCCCCTTCTGCGTCAGCAATGTTGTGGACTGTAATAACTAATTTCTATACTCAAGCACTCCACATATACATTCCTCTGTGTATGGATTTTATAGCGTAGGGAGGGGGGAGCAGAGGTTCCAGGATTTAGAGGGGCCTCAAGAGGGTCCAGCATTTTCTCAAGAGGGTCCCACAGGGTCTCAAGGGTGTCCCAAAGGGTCCCAGAAGAGTCCAAGTGGATCCCCTCAAATCCTCCTGGTCTTTCAAGTCCCCCGGGTCCTCCGAGTCCCGCGGATACCACAAGTAATCCCCATTCCCTGGGTCACCTAGTCCCAACCCACCTCGATAAATTATAAACAATGTATAATTTATCATGAAAAAATGTCATAAATAAATAATAGAGCCCATGAAATAGGAAAGAAAAAAATACGAAAATAATGTGTTAGTGATCTATAAAATGAATAATCATCCATCCACCCCAAGCGACAGCAGTAGAGTAGAATAGTACATTGTAACCTTTATGGTTTTTACACATGGTCATGGTTTACGATTTCGATTGCTCGGGATTACGCATTGTTGCGTTGCATTTTGTTCAAGTGACACTTCTTGGCTGCTTCTTCTATGCAAACTTGTATTGAGGAGAGCTCACTTTGAATCTTGAATAAATGCCTTATCAATTTGATTATTAGTCCTTGTTAATTCAGGTAGTTGAGTTCCCACAACTCTAGACGTGAAGATACTGAATATTTTCCTTGTAGTAATAGTAGTTGCTTCTGTTTTCCACCGAAGTCCCAACGCGAAGTTAATGGAGACTCCCCCGTAGGGCAATGAATCCTTTCCTAGCCCCAGTTAATTGTTTGAATAGTCATTCTAAGAAGCTTCTTTTATTATGCTGCAAATTTCTATATGAAAGCATCGTATTTGAGGTGCTGCTTTCCGTTGCGATCTATATATGTTACCTATAGGTTCCTACCTCGCTCAAATTGGTCAGTCATAAAATCGTCTTGAATTAATTAAATTCAGAATTTATACATTTTCATTAGTCGTCATGATCATTTATTTTTCTCATGAAAGGTAAAGTTTTTATGTTCTCTTGTAGAGATCTCATTAGTACCTAAAAATTATTATTTTATATCACGCTATCATTATGGGTTCTATATACTGAATACTGTTCAAATTACACTGTTTGCCCTATCCTCATACCCCAGCAAAAAATTTCGACGTACAATTAAGTGAAGCTGTACACGTCGACTGCTGCTATTTTGCAATTAGTACATCTTGAATAGGTTATAATTGACGACTTACTTATTTTCAACCTGGCCAGCACAGCACTGCCCTGCTTATTGGATCCTTAAGACAGGCCACCTTGTAGCCAGGGCGTTAGAATCTTGCAACCGTATCCACCGCGTGTCGTAGAAGGCGACTAAAAGGGCGCCCCGTAGCCGGGAGTAGAATCGTACTACCGTAACCCCTACCTGTCGTAAAAGGCGACTAAAAAGAGCGAGGCGAAGGGGCTAGGAATCCCTTTCTCTGTAAGACCCTTCCGCAAGGACGAGCGAGGGAGGAGACGCTCATGCCTCTCCGAACCCTATTGTTAGGGTCGCTGAATGTGCGTGGCTGTAGTACAAATGAGGTAAAGAGGAAAGAGATTGGTGAGATGTTTGTCAGGAGGAAGTTTAATGTGTAAGCGTTGAGGGAGACGAAATTGAAAGGTAAGGGCAAATGTGAGTTGGGTGTGGTAAGTGGAAGAAAGTCTGGTGTGGAGGAAGGTTGGGCACGAGAAGGGGTGGTTTTGATATTGAGTGATCGGTTGGCTCGTAGCGCTACCGAATGGAAGAAGGGAACCTCAACTTTGATGTGGGTGAAAGTCAAGTTAGGCGTAGAAAGATGGGTATTTGTGAGTGCTTACGGACCTGGCAGCGCGAGGAGTGAAGAGGAGAGGGAGCAATTCTGGACTGACCTGAGTGAGTGTATTGGAAGTTTTAGAGGTCATTTTAATATAGTTGAACTGAGTGACCTTAATGTGAGGGTTGGAGAATGTGATAGGAAGGTATGGCATTCCCGGTAGACATGACTGGAGAAAACATGATAGGTCTGTGCATGGAGCAGGAGTTGGTGGTCGGGAACAGTTTGTTCAAGAAACGAGATATCCACAAGTACACATCGTTAAGGATGGCCCGTGAAGCAGTGGTGGAGACAGACCTGATGGATTTTGTGCTGATATCGAGGAGAGTGGTGGGGAGGCTGTTGGATGTTCGGGTGTTGAGAGAGGAGGGTGGAGGAGTGTCTGACCATCTTCTGGTGGAAGGTAGATTAAGAGTGGAGCAGAAGTGGAAGGGCAACAAACAAGTGGAAGGAGGAAGAGAAGTAGTGAAAGTGAGTGGACTGAATGTGAGAAGTAGAGCCGAGGAGTTCCAGCAGGCGTTGAGGGAGGAATGTGACAACGTGAGAGGACAGGACCTGAGAGATGTGGAAGAAGAATGGGAGACGTTGAGGGATGCGTTGCTGAGATGTGCAAAGAAGGTGTGCGATGCGCGACGTGTGGTGTGGGCGGGTGCAGAAGGAAAGGTTGCGAGTTGTGGAACGAGGAGGTCAAACTGGCGGTGGCATGGAAAAGAGGAGCGCTTGCAGGTGAAGTCGGTGGTGGCTTATGAAAGCTACAAAGAAAGGAGAAACGAGGTGAAGCGGGTGGTGAGGAGAGCCAAAAGGGACGCTGATGCCAGGTGGGGCAGACTGTTGTGCCAGAATTTTGAGGAGAACAAAAAGATGTTCTGGAAAGAGATGAAGAGGGTGAGAAATGGAGAGACCGGAAAGGAGGAAGTGGTGAAAGATGAAAAAATGCAGTTGTTGCTGGAATGTGGTGATG
>SDVV010044005.1:0-10197 GCA_016164225.1 Gammarus roeselii
TATCCCACCACTATCCACTATCCCACCAACTGATAAGCGACACCCTCCACTATTCCACCAACTGGTGAGCGACACCCTCCACTATTCCACCAACTCTTGAGCGACACCCTCCACTATTCCACCAACTTATTAGCACCATCCTCCACTATTCCACTTTTATTCTATTTAGAACATATTCTACCCTATTTTCAAAAACGATAAGGAAAAGGTAAAGAATTTTGAATTCATTCGTGTGTTTACGAAAAGGAGTCAAGAGTGCCAACAAGAGCGGCAAAAAGAGGAGACATGAGGTGTCGCGGAGAAAAAGGACTATATATCATAAACTGTAAAGGTGTATTCGAGAAAACGTCATAGCGCCTTCGCCAGCTGCTGCTTGAGGAAAGAATGGCTCCGCAATCCAAGTAAACAGACAAAATCGCAGTGAAAGATCGTTTACTTACCTCCCATGGCGTATTTGAACCAGCAGCTTACTCAAATGATTGAGGACCTCGGGTGCCCGAATGCACCCATTCGCAGAGGCAGATGTCCCTTTTCTACCTAAATATCCCCGGAAAAATACCCACGTAGACTCTGAACAATGTGTCCTTTATCCTGCAATTTTATACCGGACATTGCCTCTTTGTCATCTCCACTTCAATCTTTTCCCGACTAATTGCCGTGAAGAATGGCAAGTGGACGTCGCTGAAGGTGCTTCTATTTTCTAGGATGTCACTGAAAGTGCCCACATTTTTTAGACGCCACTGAAGGTGCTCCTATTTTTTAGAAGACCCTGTAGGTGGTTCTATTTACTATGACAGCATTGGCGGTTTGGGATACAGGAATTTAACATTTATTTAGGTCTAACGACAGGCTGACCGAGTACTGAGATATCAGATTATTCAGATGACATGTACCAAGTCTTCGTCAGCGTGAGCTGTTCAGAAAACAGCATTTGCTACTCATGTACATTTGCCTCTACGTTAAACCAATCGAAGGACATCGTTAGCGGGAGTTTTGTTTCTTCAATTGCTCAACCAGCCAAGACAAAAACAAAACGATACGGGGGACTATTGAAGGACCTCCTAGTTTCTCGGGCGTCACTAAATGCGCTTCTAGAATCTAGAACGTCACTTCTGGTGCTTTCATTTTCTATAAGGACTTTCTAGTTTCTTGGGCGTCAATGTGCTTCTAGAACCTAAGACGTCAATTCTGGTGCTTCTATTTTCCTTGAGGGACTTCTAGTTTCTTGCGCGTCCTCGAATATGCTTCTAGAACCTAGGACGTCACTTCTGGTGCTTTTATTTTCCCTAAGTGCCTTTTAGTTTATTGGACGTCTCCGAACGTGTTTCTTAAGCCTTGGAAGTCATTTCTGGAGCTTTTATTTCCCCTAAGGGCCTTCTAGTTTCAAGGGCGTCACCAAATGCGCTTCTAGAAATTAGAACGTCACTTCTGATGCTTTTATTTTACCTCACGCTGTTGAATGTGGTTCTATTTCCGACTACTTCACTGAAAGATCTTCTATTTTCTACATCAATTCCATGTTATGTAGGATAATGCATGGACCGTTCAAATAGTGTGACGTATATTGGACTATAGTAGAGGCAGAAAAAGGTCAAATAGCTTGATGGATAAGAGATGATAAAATTCAGAGAAGAAAAAATTTAAAATGTGCACTGGTATATGGGCAGGTTGAAAAAAGTACAGAAATATCACGGTTCACAGATAATATGTACGAAGTCCGGGTCAATGTGAGCTGTTTCGAAGAAAACATTAGCTGCTTAGATCAACTTAATATTAACCGATAAGAAAGGGTATGTAATAAATTTACTGCAGTATTCCACCATTATTTTAGTACTGTAGTACATATCTGTCGTGTACCTACATTTGAGTTGACTGTTGATGCAACATTTGAGTTGCATCAACTGTAAACTCAAATGATGCATAAACAGTGAACTTAATTATGCATCAACAGTGGACTCAAATGATGCATCATCAGTAAACTCAAATGATGCATAAATAGTAAACTCAACAGTGAACTCAAATGATGCATTAACAGTAAACTGAGCTGATGCGTAATTGGAGTTAACTGTTGAGTTTACCGTTGATGCATCATTTAAGTTCACTGTTTATGCATCATTTGAATTTACTGTTGATGCATCATTTGAGTTCACTGTTGATGCATCATTTGAGTTTACTGTTGATGTAGCATTTGAGTTTACTGTTGATGCATCATTCGAGTTTACTGTTGATGTATCATTTGAGTTCACTGTTGATGCATCATTTGAGTTTACTGCTGATGTATCATTTGAGTTTACTGTTGATGCATCATTTGATTTTACCGTTGATGTAGCATCTGAGTTCACTGTTGATGCATCATTTGAGTTTACTGTTGATGTAGCATTTGAGTTTACTGTTGATGCATCATTCGAGTTTACTGTAGATGTATCATTTGAGTTCACTGTTGATGCATCATTCGAGTTCACTGTTGATGCATCATTTGAGTTTACTGTTGATGCATCATTCGAGTTCACTGTTGATGCATCATTTGAGTTTACTGCTAATATTGTACCAATTATGATGTAAGTTCTCAGCGCTTCACTATTTTTTTAAATGTTACGGTCGATGTACATTTATTTTAGATGTAAAATTTATTTTGTTATAATGACAGGTTGCCAAACTACAGAAATATCCACACCAAGTCTTTGTCAGCATCCACAGAATTGATAGCGTGAGGCGGGTCAAACAGTTTGGAGTACTTTTAATAGGAGTTGTGAATTAGGTAACATCGGCTCAATAAATATGATGTAGCTTCATCATATAGACAAAAACAGAATTAGTCAAATAGTTGACTCAACTTTAAATAATATGGAAACAGATAAGGTGGTACTAAATAATGCAGCTTGATGCAGATGAAAATCTAGGAAGTTTAGAAATGAGTCTCATGTTGACCAGATGTGAGGAGAAGATATGAAGACGTTTCAGTGTCATGGACTCTTTTGAGATACACCAACGTTTGTGATGGTGTTTGCTTCTATATCCCCACGAGGAGCTGGTGTATGCACTTTCCCTCATACATTTTTGCTGTGTCATGAATAGGAAGCCATTCCTAACCCACAGCATTAGCTGGTCCAGTCTGTGTGACGTCATCTCAACCCCACACAAATTTAATAGGCAACACATCATTACTATTATTCTTCGTTACAATTGGCGCATATGTGATTGGTACGTTCAAGTCTCACGTCCATTGTAAATATCTTCTAGTCACAAAGTACAGTTAGCCTTCTTTTATTAGCCAAAAGTAATAAGTTCCTTTATTTTCAGCAACAGTCTAAATCGTTCTATTAATTTTTCAGTTGAATTTTCAGTTCCCATTTTTACTCATCACCCATTTTTAAATCTGATTTTGAACCTGCTCAACAACGACGATAAAAACTCAAGTTTTCCATTTGATAAAAGAACTTTTGGATCGGCCTAAAATTTACAGTATTTTTCTTACTCCCAAATTCTCCCCATTTTTTTCCTGTCCCGCTGTATTTTTTCCCGTTGCAAGAAGATCCTCCACCGCCGCCTCCGCTTGCCGAGCCTCTCGAGAAGTCCCAGGCTATTCCGAAGCCCACTAAATTAGAGAGCGTTCGAAAGGGCCCGACACTAATGAGCGTTCGGGAGATTTAAGCTAAAGTATTCCTACCCAAAATGCAGCAGTAGCAGCCGCGCTAGCAGCGCCATCAGGAGTACTAGCAGTAGCAGCCGCGCTAGCAGCGCCATCAGGAGTACTAGCAGCAGCAGCCGCGCAAGCAGCGCCATCAGGAGTACTAGCAGCAGCAGCCGCGCTAGCAGCGCCATCAGGAGTACTAGCAGCAGCAGCCGCGCTAGCAGCGCTATCAGGAGTACTAGCAGCAGCAGCCGCGCTAGCAGCGCCATCAAGAGTACCAGCAGTAGCAGCCGCGCAAGCAGCGCCATCAGGAGTACTAGCACTAGCAGCCGTGCTAGCAGCGCCATCAGGAGTACTAGCAGTAGCAGCTGCGCAAGCAGCGCCATCAGGAGTACTAGCAGCAGCAGTCGCGCTAGCAGCGCCATCAGGAGTACTAGAAGTAGCAGCCGCGCTAGCAGCGCCATTAGGAGTACTAGCAGTAGCAGCCGCGCTAGCAGCGCCATTAGGAGTACTAGCAGTAGCAGCCGCGCAAGCAGCGCCATCAGGAGCACAAGCAGTAGCAGTCGGGCTGCAGCAACAGGGAGACTATGAGCAGGAGTAGGATGTACATAGCAGAAGCAGCAGCAGTATCAGTAGTGTTAACAGCACTGCAGCATAGCAGTAGTGTTAGCAGCACTAGCAGCATAGCAGTAGTGTTAGCAGCACTAGCAGCATAGCAGTAGTGTTAGCAGCACTAGCAGCATAGTAGTAGTGTTAGCAGCACTAGCAGCATAGCAGTAGTGTTAGCAGCACTAGCAGCATAGCAGTAGTGTTAGCAGCACTAGCAGCATAGCAGTAGTATTAGCAGCACTAGCAGCATAGCAGTAGTGTTAGCAGCACTAGCAGCATAGCAGTAGTGTTAGCAGCACTAGCAGCATAGCAGTAGTGTTAGCAGCACTAGCAGCATAGCAGTAGTGTTAGCAGCACTAGTTGTAAAAGTATCGCCAGTTGCAGCAGGGACTTGCTGGTCCAGCCATCGCATGTGTCATGCTCGTCAAACCTGGTCATGATTGAAAGAGACCACCGTTTCGCATTAATTTGATGAGGTGTTCAGCTTCGGTTGGGTTACCCCTATTTGAAAGCATCATTTATTATGTTGGATGAGTTTTAGTTTGTATTTGCAGTTTGTATTTTATTCCGATTTTTATTTATCTATAAATATGTCCCAAAAAAACTAAACCTTATCTAGGATGCACAGCAAACCACTTAACAATCCAATTTTCTGCTGCTCTGCTTTCGTTGAATTAAACATGCTATTCCTACGCAATTATTCTCTTTATCCATAAGACATTACACCATTTATTCATCTGCTATCAGTTGCTGGCCGTATTCAGAAGCTTCTCCTTCATATTTCTTGGCGGGACCGTACCGAAAATTGCTGCGCCAGTCGGCAGCAATTATGTCGGGAGAAAGACATTAGGGAGGGGATAAAACTCTGCCGTAAAAGGACAAATTAAGAGTGCGAAACGGGCTCCAAGTTCCCACCGTCTTTCCGGGAGAAACTTGGAAAGTTCTTCCCCCTCGTTCGTTTAGGTCCTTGCTTTAACAATACCGTCGTTTGCTCTGTTCGTACTGTGTTTCAAGCATGCAGGACCATTAGCAATACCGTCGTTTGCTTCGTCCGTACGGAGTTTAAAGGATCCAGGACCACTAACAACTATGTTGTTCACTTTTTTGTGCTAGGTTTAAAGGATGCAGGCCAAATAACAATACCGTCGTGCTCATTTTTTTATACTGGGAAAAGGTTACAGGACCAATAACTATACCGTCGTACCATTTCTCCGTGCATGGGTGAAAGGTCAACTTCCGTAGCGCAATTGTATAACGTAGATACATTTGTTCAACCATTGTAAGTTATGTGTCCAATAAGTACAGCTTTTCAATCTGTATTAGTGAAATACATATTAGCTAGTATTTGAAAATGTTAATTAGCAAAATACGTGGCATCGTCTGTAATCGATAAATGCAAACAACTCCGTTGACTTGTAACCACTCTTCCACTGCGTTCTATCGACTAAAAGCAGTTAACAAAAAGAGAGATTGTAGAGTAAAATTACCGAAGCTCTGGTTTATGAGGATAATTATATCGAAGAGAATGTGAAGTAACGAAGAGGAGAGATTAGAAAGTAACGAGAGATAAAGTAACGAAAAGAAGAAATTATAAAGTAACGAAGTAACCGAAGCTCTGGTTTATGAGGATAATTATATCTAAGAGAATATGAAGCAACGAAGAGAAGAGATTATAAAGTTACGAAGTGACCAAAGCTTGGGTTCATGAGGATAATTATATCTATTTCCGATGCGTCAGTTGGTGCTGTTTTGATGCTGCAATTTGGCTAACAATCATTGTTCTATGGCACACGTATTCGCTTCGAGACGATCCACAACAAAATCCAAGCTGTTACCAGGAAGAGGGATGCTCAGTCCTGCAGTCGCACGGCGAAAGCCTTAACCTACGCTTACAAGCGCCTGTAAATATATTTTTGAAAGTAGTACAATGCATAGGAGAAGTAACGAAATACGCAACCACTAATGGCAACAGACCGCTGCTTAGAATGGACACAGAACGCAAACAGTATAGGAAACAGAACGCTACCAATAATGGAAACAGAACGCAATCAATAATGGAAACAGAATGCAACCAATAATCGAAACAGAACGCAAACAATAATGAAAACAAAATGCAATTAATAATGGAAACAGAACACAACCAATAATGGAAACAGAATGCAATCAATAATGGAAACAGAACTCAAACAATAATGAAAACAGAACGCAATTAATAATGGAAACAGAACGCAACCGATAGTGGAAGCAGAACGCAATCAATAATGTAAACAGATTACAACCAAAATGGAAACAGAACGCAACCAATAAACAATTATACAATGAATGATAGTATCGACGTAATAGCAATCACGGAATCGTGGATGAAATCGAGCACCAGACATTATTCAGGAGAACTTAATTTTCGGTTACTCACTATTTCACAAAGATAGACAAGGCTGAGAGAGCGGAGGAGTGCTGTTTCTCGTGAAAAGCACTCTGCAAATATTACAAGTCATCATTCCAAACAACAGGCACGACATAGTATCAATCCAAGTAGTCGGTAAACATATAAAATGTCGAATCACACTCGTCTATCGCCCCCTAAAAGCAAGGTTGCAGATGATATAGATCTTTACCACACCCTCGTCAATGTTGTCACAACACAACACAGTACTTTGCTTGGCGACTTCAATATCTCTGACATTGATTGGGAAACAAACGAACGTATAGTCACCTGCCAACGTCTGATTGATTTTGCAGACGATAAGTTCATGACTCAAATGGTGAAGAAACCTACACGAGGTAGCAACATTCTTGATCTCCTGTTGCTACCTCTTGTAGGTGTCTTCATCTACTGGAAAGGAGAATTGCAGCGCCTTCAATCACGAAAGAAAGCAAAACACTCGATAAAACAGAGACATCCACATGACGGCGTAGCAAAAAAATGAAAAAACAACGATGGCAGACGAGATCTAAAGTGGGTCCTGAAACATAAGAAATAATATTATGAAAATGAAATTGCCGCCAATGCATAAACTAATTCGAAACTATATATTTGCTATATTTCGAGTAAAAAACAAAACAAAATCTGTAATAGGTCCTCTCGAGAATGATGTTGGTGTGCTAGAAACGGACGACACCAAAATGAGTGTTCTACTTAATGAATAGTTTTGTTCTGTATTTACGTTAGAGAATCAGGATATCCCTGATACTGAGAATTTCATCGCGGCAAAACGAATTGAAGCTTTCAGCACAGTGAACTTTTCTCCCACCGAAGTTATTAAATATATAGATAAATTGAAAGTCACCAAATCTCCAGGTCCAGACCAAATTCATCCCAGAATTCTAAAATAGACTAGAAACGAATTCGACAAATATTTATCAAACATTTTCACCCAGTTTCTCACATATGGCACCTGCCCCTCTAAATGGAAAGTGGTCAATATTACCACAAATTTTAAATGAGGGGACAAAAAGTGTCCCGGTAACTACCGTCCAATTAATCTCAACTCATTCATTGGCAAGTTGATGGAAAGTTTGATAACGGATAAAATTACAGAATTCTTAAAATCAAACAAATTGACTGGCGACTCCCAGCATGGCTTTAGACACAACCGTTCCTGTCATACGAATCTGCTACTCTTTTTCAGAAACATATTCGAAATCCACGACACAAAATCTTCAATCGATATCATTTACTTTGATTTTTAAAAGGCCTTTGATAAAGTCCCTCACAAGCGCCTAATTAGTAAATTGCACAGCATCGGTATTCGAGGCGAGCATAACAACTGTATAAAATGCTGGCTTACGGACAGACGGCAGCGAGTTGTATTCAACGGAGCTTCCTCCAAATGGGGTAATGTTACAAGCGACGTGCCTCAAGGATCCGGGTTAGGGCCAAATCTCTTTAGAATATTCATTAACGATCTCGATAGCATCGTATTCTCAAACATTAGCAAGTTCGCAAACGACACTAAGATTGGAGGAAAAATGCAAACTGAACTAGAGTGTCAGCAGATCCAACTAGACTTGAATGTAGTAAAGGAAATGTAATGTAGACAAATGCAAAGTTATGCACATATAACCTCATAACCTCAAACACGAATATTCAATGTCCGGAAAGGAACTCTTTCTAGTCACTGAAGAGAGAGATTTAAGTCGCGGCTCGATAAGTTCTACATAAATCGTCGATAAATTGCTAAACTGTTCCCTTTCTTGCTGTTAAAAATAGACATTGAAATGGCACACGAAGCTCTCATAGACGTTCTACTTGAGAACTAATCCGCTTGCTATCAAAAGGAAACCTAGTTTGGGCCAATAGGCCTCTTAGACGTTCCACTTCAGAACTAATCCTCTTGCTATCAAAAGACAACCTAGTTTGGGCCAATAGCCCTGTTGTTGTCTTCCTACATTTGTAAACACTTGTAAAATAATGGAAAGAGAACGCAACTAATAATCTGAAACAGAACGCAACCAACAATGGAAACAGAGCGCGACCAATAATGGAAACAGAACGCAACCAATAATGGAAACAGAACCACACCAATAATGGAAACAGAAAACTGGACTACAGTGGGATGAAATGGAAATGTTTTATTATACATGGCTTGACCCTTTCTTTACAAGAGCGCCCTCTCTCGTAGGGGCAGAAATTGTTGAACATTACTTAATTTTTTATATGCATTATAGCACATTAACTGTTTGTTATTCATTAGAGTCGTTTTCTTCCCACTTTTTCCCCTATGTTGCATACTCACATTTCACGTTACTTCGTTGATGAAGAAACCTGTTGGATTATCGGGAATTTTTTAATAACTGACAGATTTTTTTATCCTGCCCTTATGTTTCCTGTCAATTATATCTATTCAATTAGTTTCAAAATGTGCGATTCGTGTGTCCAACATTACGTGAGTATATGTGATAACAAAATCACATGTTGGACATGTTTTGCTAAGCTTTTTTTAATTCAACGTCAGTGTAAGCATTGAATGTCAGTTGACTTAGCCTATTTCACTTACTTCCATAGGTAAAATAGGTTATTTAACTGTCCCAGATGATCTGCGCCAGTGTTACCGACAGAGCTGACCTGGTAAGGCATTACCGGCCAAGCTGATCAGGGCCAATATTAAAAGCTCAGCTGACCTGGTAAGGCATTACTGACCAAGCTGATCTGGGCTAGTAATAAAAGCTCAGCTGACCTGGTAAGGCATTACTGACCAAGCTGATCTGGGCCAGTATTATAGGTTCAGCTGACCTGGTAAGGCATTACTGACCAAACTGATCTGGGCCAGTATTAAAGGCTCAGCTGACCTGGTAAGGTGTTACTGACCAAGTTGATCTGGGCCAGTATCAAAGGCTCAGCTGACCTGGTAAGGCATCACTGACCAAGCTGATCGAGGCCAGTATTAAAGGCTCAGCTGACCTGGTATGGCATTACTGACCAAGCTGATCTGGGCCAGTATTAAAGGCTCAGCTGACCTGGTA
The DNA here is from genome assembly GCA_016164225.1 of Gammarus roeselii. NCBI lineage: Eukaryota > Metazoa > Arthropoda > Malacostraca > Amphipoda > Gammaridae > Gammarus > Gammarus roeselii. The sequence continues at coordinate 9,704 of SDVV010044005.1, forward strand.
AGGCATTACTGACCAAGCTGATCTGGGCCAGTATTAAAGACTCAGCTGACCTGGTAAGGTGTTACTGACCAAGCTGATTTGGGCCAGTATTAAAGGCTCAGCTGACCTGGTAAGGCATTACTGACCAAGCTGATCTGGGCCAGTATTAAAGGCTCAGCTGACCTGGTAAGGCATTACTGACCAAGCTGATCTGGGCCAGTATTAAAGGCTCAGCTGACCTGGTAAGGTGTTACTGACCAAGCTGATCTGGGACAGTATTAATGGCTCAGCTGACCTGGTAAGGCATTACTGACCAAGCTGATCTGGGCCAGTATTAAAGGCTCAGCTGACATGGTAAGGCATTACTGACCAAGCTGATTTGGGCCAGTATTAAAGGCTCAGCTGACCTGGTAAGGTGTTACTGACCAAGCTGATCTGGGCCAGTATTAAAGGCTCAGCTGACCTGGTAAGGCATTACTGACCAAGCTGATCTGGGCCAGTATTAAAGGCTCAGC
>SDVV010044006.1:0-10197 GCA_016164225.1 Gammarus roeselii
AGATGGACGCTCTGAGCGCTGTAAGGGTGCGGCGCATGGACAGGCACTATGCTGTAGACAGAAGATGGACGCTCTGAGCGTTGTAAGGGTGCGGCGCATAGACAGACACTCTATGCTGTAGACAGAAGATGGACGCTCTGAGCGCTGTAAGGGTGCGGCGCATAGACAGACACTCTATGCTGTAGACAGAAGATGGACGCTCTGAGCGTTGTAAGGGTGCGGCGCATAGACAGGCACTATGCTGTAGCAAAAGAAAATGGACGCTCTGAGGACTGAGATCATTTGTACCGACTTCCAAAGCAGGCAGTTGACTGACTTCTTCCTGGGAACGACGGTCATGGCGTGAGGCAGAGGAATGCTGCATGCCTGTAGGCAGAGGAATGCTGCCCGCTTGCAGGTAGAGGAATGCTGCCCGCGCGCAGGCATAGGAATACTACCTGCCTACAGGCAGTGGAATGCTGCCCGCATGCAAGCAGAGGAATGCTGCTCGCGTGCAAGCAGAGGAATGCTGCCCGCGTGCAGGCAGAGGAATGCTGACCGCATGCAGTTAAAGGAGTGCCGCCCGCATCCAGGTAGAGGAATGCTACCTCCCTACAGGCAGAGGAATTCTGCCTGCCTGCAGGTGGAGGAATGCTGCCCGCGTGCAGGTAGAGATATGCTGCCCGCGCGCAGGCAGGGGATTTCTGCCCGCATGCCAGCAGAGGAATGCTGCCCGCGTGCAGGCAGAGGAATGCTGCCCGCATGCAGGCAAATGAATGCTGCCCGCGTGCAGGCAGAAGAATGTTATCTGCTTGCAAGCAGAGAAATGCTGCCTGCCTGCAGGTAGAAGAATGCTGCCCGCATGCAGGCAGAGGAATGCTACTTGCCTGCAGGTAGAGGAATGCTGCCCGCGTGCAGACAGAGGATTGTTGTCCGCATGCAAGCAGAGGAATGCTGCCCGTATGCAGGCAGGGGAATGGTTCCCGCGTGCAGGGAGAGGAATGCTGCCCGCATGCAGGCAGGGGAATGGTTCCCGCGTGCAGGGAGAGGAATGCTGCCCGCGTGCAGGCAAAGGAATGCTGCCCGCATGCACGCAGAGGAATGCTGCCCGCATGCAGGCAGAGGAATGCTGCCCGCGTGCAGGCAGAGGAATGCTTCCCGCGTGCAGGCAGAGGAATGCTGCCCGCGTGCTGGCTGGGGGATGCTACCTGCCTGCTGGCAGAGGAATGCTGCCTTCCTGCAGGTAGAGGAATGCTGCCCGCATGTAAGCAGAGGAATGCTACCTGCCTGCAGGTAGAGGAATGCTGCCCGCGTGCGGACAGAGGAATGCTACCTGCCTGCAAGCAGAGGAATTCTGCCTGCCTGCAGGTAGAGGAGTGCTGCCCGCGTGCAGGCAGAAGAATGCTACCTGCCTGCAGGTAGAGGAAGGCTACCCCTGTGCATGCAGAGGAATGCTGCCCAAATGCAGGCAGAGAAATGTTGCCAGCGTGCAGGCCGAGGAATGCTGCTCGCATGCAGGCAGAGGAATGCTACCTGCCTGCAGGCAGAGGAATTCTGCCTGCCTGCAGGTAGAGGAATGCTGCCCGCGTGCAAGCAGAGGAATGCTACCTGCATGCAGGTAGAGGAATGCTGCCCGCGTGCGGACAGAGGAATGCTGCCCGCGTGCAAGCAGAAGAATGCTACCTGCCTGCAAGTAGAGGAATGCTGCCTGCGTGCGGACAGAGGAATGCTACCTGCCTGCAAGCAGAGGAATGCTGCCTGCCTGCAGATAGAGGAATGCTGCTCGCGTGCTGGCAGAAGAATGCTACCTGCTTGCAGGCAGAGGAATGCTGCCTGCCTGAAGGTAGAGGAATGCTGCTTGCGTGCAGGTGATGAATGCTACATTTCCTGCAGGTAGAGGAATGCTGCCCACGCGCAGGCAGATGAATGCTTCCCGTGTACAGGCAGAGGTATGCTGCCCGCGTGCAGGCAGAGGAATGCTGCCCGCGTGCAGGCAGAGGAATGCTGCCCGTGTGCAATCAAAGGAATGCTGCCCGCGTGCAGGCAGAGCAATGCTACCTGCCTGCAGGCAGAGGAATGCTGCCTGCTTGCAGGTAGAGGAATGCTGCCCGCATGCAGGCAATGTTACCTGTTTTCTGCGTGCAGGCAGAGGAATGCCACCTACCTGCAGGTAGAGGAAGGCTGCCCGAGTGCAGGCAGAGGCATGCTGCCCGCGTACAGGCAGAGGAATGCTGCCCGCGTGCAGCAGAGGAATACTGCCTGCCCGCAGGTAGAGGAATGTTGCCCCCGCGCAGGTGGAAGAATGCTACCTGCCTGCAGGCAGAGGAATGCTGCCCGCGTGCAGGCAGAGGAATGCTGCCTGCCTGCAGGCGGAGGAATGCTAATTTCCTGCAGGCAGAGGAATGCAGCCTGTCTGCAGGTAGGAAAATGCTGTCCCCGTGGAGGCAGTTGAATGCTACCTGCCTGCAGGTTAAGGATTGCTACACGCGTGCAAGCAGGGGAATGATGCTCGTGTGCAGGCAGAGGAATGCTGCCCGCGTGCAGGCAGAGGAACGCTGCCCGCGTGCAGGCAGAGGAATGCTGCCCGTGTGCAATCAGAGGAATGCTGCCCGCGTGCAGGCAGAGTAATGCTACCTGCCTGCAGGCAGAGGAATGCTGCCTGCTTGCAGGTAAAGGAATGGTGCCCACATGCAGCAATGTTACCTGCCTGCAGGCAGTGGAATGCTGCCTGCCTGCAGGTAGAGGAATGCTTTCCGCGGCAGGCAGAGGCATGCTGCCCGCGTGCAGGCAGAGGAATGCTGCCCGGATGCAGGCAGCTGAATGCTGCCCGCGTTTAGACAGAGGAATGCTGCCCGCGTGCAGACAGAGGAATACTGCCTGCCCGCGTGCAGACAGAGGAATACTGCCTGCCCGCAGGTAGAGGAATGTTGCCCGCGCGCAGGTGGAAGAATGCTACTTGCCTGCAGGCAGAGGAATGCTGCCCGCGTGCATGCAGAGGAATGCTGCCCGCTTGCAGGCAGAGGAATGCTGCTTGCCTGCAGGCACGGGAATGCTACCTGCCTGCAGGCAGAGAAATGCAGCCTGCCTGCAGGTAGGAAAATGATGTCCGTTTGGAGGCAGTTGAATGCTACCTGCCTGCAGGTTAAGGATTGCTACACGCGTGCAGGCAGAGGAATGATGCTCGTGTGCAGGCAGAGGAATGCTGACAGCGTGCAGGCAGAAGAATGCTGCCCGCATGCAGGCAGAGGAATTGTGCACGCATGCAGGCAGAGAAATGCTACATGCCTGCTGGTAGAGGAATGCTGCCCACGTGATGGTAGAGGAATGCTTCCTGCCTGCAGGTAGAGGAATGCTGCCCGCGTGCAGGCAGAGTGATGCTACCTACCTGCAGGCAAAGAAATGCAGCCTGCCTGGAGGTTGAGGACTGCTACCTGCCTGCAGGCAGAGGAATGCTGCCTGCCTGCAGATAGAGGAATGTTACCTGCCTGCAAGCAGAGGATTTCTACCCGCGTGCAGGCAGAGGAATGCTTCCTGCCTTCAGGCAGAGGATTGCTGCTCGCGGGCAGGCAGAAGAATGCTGCCTGCCTGTCTGCAAGTAGAAACATGCTGCCCGCGTGCAAGTAGAGGAAAGCTGTCCGCGTGCAGTCAGAGGAATGCTGCCAGCATGCAGGCAGAAGAATGCTGCCCGTGTGCAATCAGAGGAATGGTGGCCGCGTGCAGGCAGAGGAATGCTGCCCGCATGCAAGCATAGGAATACAACCCGCGTGCTAGCAGAGAAATGCTGCCCGCGTGCAGGCAGAGGAATGCTGCCCGCATGCTGGCAGAAGAATGCTGCCCGCATGCAGGTAGAGGAATGCTGCCAGCGTGCAGGCAGAGTGATGCTACCTGTCTGCAGGCAGAGGAATGCAGCCTACCTGCAGGCAGAGGAATGCTACCTGCCTGCAGACAGAGGAATGCTGCCTGCCTGCAGGTAGAGGAATGCTGCTCGCGTGCAGGCAGAGGAATGCTGCCCGCATGCAGGCAGAAGAATGCTGCTCGCGTGCAGGCAGAAGAATGCTGCCCGCATGCAGGCAGAAGAACGCTCCTTGCGTGCAGGCAGAGGTATGCTGCCCGCATGCAGGCAGAAGAATGCTACCCGCGTTCAGGTAGAGGAATGTTGCCCGCGTGCAGGCAGAAGAATGCTGCCCGTGCGCAGGCAGAGAAATGCTGCCCGCATGCAGGCAGAGGAATGCTGCCCGCGTGCAGGCAGAGGAATGCTGCTCGCGTTCAGGCAGAGGAATGCTGCCCGCTTGCAGGCAGAAAAATGCTGCCCGCATGCAGTCAGAAGAATGCCACCCGCGTGCAGGCAGAGGAATGCTGCCTGCGTGCAGGCAGAAGAATGCTACCTGCGTGCAGCCAGAGGAACGCTGCCTGCCTGGAGGTAGAGGAATGCTGCTTGCGTGCAGGCAGATGAATGCTATATTTCCTTTAGGTAGAGGAATGCTGCCCACGCGCAGGCAGATGAATGCTGCCCGCGTGCAGGCAGAGGTATGCTGCCCGCGTGCAGGCAGAGGAATGCTGCCCGCGCGCAGGCAGAAGAATGTTATCTGCCTGCAGGCAGTGGAATGCTGTCAGCCTGCAGGTAGAGGAATGCTTTCTCCCTGCAGGCAGAGAAATGCTTTCTGCGTGCAGGCAAAGGAATGCCATATACCTGCAGGTAGAGGAAGGCTGCTCGCGTGCAGGCAGAGGCATGCTGCCCGCGTGCAGGCAGAGGCATGCTGCCCGCGTGTAGGCAGAGGAATTCTGCCCGCATGCAGGCAGCTGAATGCTGCCCGCGTGCAGTCAGAGGAATGCTGCCCGCGTGCAGGCAGAGGAATGCTGCTTGCCTGCAGGCAGAGGAATGCTTCCTGCCTGCAGGTAGAGGAATGCTGCCCGCGGGCAGGCAGAGGAATGCTGCCTGCCTGAAGGTAGAGGAATGTTACCCGCCTGCAAGCAGAGGAATGCTACCTGCCCGCAGGTATAGGAATGCTGCCCGCGTGCAGTCAGAAGAATGCTGCCCGCGTGCAGGCAGAGGATTGCTGCTTGCGGGCAGGCAGAAGAATGCTGCCTGCCTGTCTGCAAGTAGAGGAATGCTACCCGCGTGCAAGCAGAGGAAAGCTGCCCGCGTGCAGTCAGAGGAATGCTGCCAGCATGCAGGCAGAAGAATGCTGCCCGCGTGCAAGCAGAGGAATGCTGGCCGCGTATGGGCAGAGGAATGCTGCCCGCATGCAAGCAGAAGAATGCTGCTCGCGTGCAGGCAGAGGAATGCTGCCGGCGTGCAGGCAGAAAAATGCTGCCTGCATGCAGGTAGAGGAATGCTGCCTCCATGCAGGTAGAGGAATGCTGCCAGCGTGCAGGCAGAGTGATGCTACCTGCCTGCAGGCAGAGGAATGCAGCCTACCTGCAGGCAGAGGAATGCTACCTGCCTGCAGGCAGAGGAATGCTGCCTGCCTGCAGGTAGAGGAATGTTACCCGCCTGCGGCCAGATGAATGCTACCTGCCCGCAGGCAGAGGAATACTGCCCGCGTGCAGGCAGAGGAATGCTGCCCGCGTGCAGGCAGGGGAATGCTACCTCATGCAGGCAGAGGAATGCTGCCTGCGTGCAGGCAGAGGAATGTTGCCCGCATATAGGCAGAAGAATGCTGCCCGCGTGCAAGCAGAGGAATGCTGCCCGCATGCATGCAGAGGAATGCTACCCGCGTGCAAGCAGAAGAATGCTGCCTGTGTGCAGGCATAGGAATGCTGCCCGCATGCAGGCAGGAGAATTCTGCTCGCTTGCAAGCAAAGGAATGCTGCCGGCGTGCAGAAATGCTGCCTGCCTGCAGGCTGAGGAATGCTGCCCGCGTGCAGGCAGAGGAATGCTGTCCGCGTGTAGGCAGAGGAACGTTACCTGCCTGAATTCAGAAGAATGCTCCTCGCGTACAGGCAGAGGAATGCTGCCTGCTTGCAGGCAGAGCAATGCTATCCGCGTTCATGCAGAGGAATGATGCCTGCCTGCAGGTAGAAGAATGCTGCCCGTGTGCAAGCAGAGGAATGCTGATCATGTGCAGGCAGAAGAATGCTGCCCGCGTGCAGGCAGAGGAATGCTGCCTGCGTGCAGGCAGAAGAATGCTGCCCGCGTGCAGGCAGAGGAATGCTGCCTGCGTGCAGGCAGAGGAATGCTGCCCGCATGCAGGCAGAGGACGCTGATTGTATGCTCGCGTATAACTTTGCTTTCGAAAAATTTGGTATATACTGGTTTACCGATCGTCGAACTGATTGTAACCGATCGTGGAACTGATTGTAACCGATCCTGGAACTGATTGTAACCGATCATGGAACTGATTGTAACCGATCGTGGAACTGATTGTAACCGATCATGGAACTGATTGTAACCGGTCGTGGAACTGATTGTAACCGATCATGGAACTGATTGTAACCGATCGTGGAACTGATTGTAACCGATCGTGGAACTGATTGTAACCGATCATGGAACTGATTGTAACCGGTCGTGGAACTGATTGTAACCGATCATGGAACTGATTGTAACCGATCATGGAATCGATTGTAACCGATCATGGAAATGTTTGTAACCGATCGTGGAACTGATTGTAACGATTCGAGATTCTTTATATTGCTTTGAAATTTCAGAGTTAAAGTCCATAACAAAGAGAAATGCTTGTGTTCCCTCTATTGAGTTGAAAATAATATTATGTATTAACAATATCTATAATATCTATAATATTATAGATAAGATATTGACAATCCAATGAGCACTGTTTCATGCCAGAGCGTATGATGCTGGCAGAATAATGCTGGCAGAATGATTCTGGGTGAATGATGCTGGCATAAGATACTTGCAGAATCATGATGACAGAATAATGCTGGCTGAATGATGCTGACAGAATGATGCTGGCAGAATGAGGCTGGCAGAATGATGCTGGCAGAATGATGCTGGCAGAATGATGCTGGCAGAATTATGCTGGCAGTATAATGCTGGAAGAATGATGCTGCCCGCATGATGCTGATAGAATGATGCTGACAGAATGATGCTGGCAGAATGATGCTGGTAGAATGATGCTGGCAGAAAGGTGCAGGCAGAATGATGCTGGCAGAATGATGCTGGCAGAGTGATGCTGGCAGAATGATGCTGGCAGAATGGTGCAGGCAGAATGATGCAGGCAGAATTATGCTGTCAGATTGATGCTGGCAGAATGATGCTGGCAAGAAGGTGTTCCGCACTTTACAAAAGTGGCATTTCCAGCGACGTATTCAGTCTACGGTCTAGCGTTTCCTTCTTAGGAGGTAAGGGTTATTTCTAATTAACAGTGGCCATTAAATTGATTCAAAGTCGAGTGTGCAACCAATTCAATGGAATGTGTTGCGCTCCAAAGAAACAGGGAGAACTGATACGATGGATAACTCTTATAATTGAATGTTTTAGTATAAGACGGCACCGATCGGTGACTGGTACTCCTCGCGGTGGATGGTTGCCTCCTCGCGGTGGATGGGTGTCCCCTCACTGAGAATGGTTGCCTCTTGAGCATCAACTTTCACCGGAAGGGGTGACAAGTGGGGCGAAAATTTTCTAGCACCAATGAATTCAGAAGAAAATATTTGGTCCTCTCAACATTGGTAAACAATGACTCGTTAGCAGCAATTCGTGTAGGCTGCCCAAAGCCGTCCGTGGGTGGATAATTCGCTCATGATTAGGAGGCAATGCTCCTGTTGCCTCATAAAGTAACAGGGAAATTTCTGAGCAGCGGCAGTTCATATATGAGTAGACACATGCACAATTAACGACGCCTGTTCACGAGTCTCGTATCTATGATACCATCAGCCATGTCATAATTAAATTCTTGAGTGTTCCTCGTATCCGCGATAAGGGAGTTGCAGGGCTTAAATGATTGTGCTGGCTGATATGAGCCGCCTTGACTCCTAACCATTTGGTGTTGATGTGCGTCGTTGGGAGGTGGGGGCAGAGAGACTTTGATTGATAAACATTGACCTCTATTTGTGACCTGAGACATTTGGGTGAGTCGCGTTACTTTGACACTTAGTGGATACTTTTAAAAATCTATTTTTATTTACGAATAATTCTTTAGTTCAGGCGATAAGCAATTTTTTGCCCTCTTGTAAGGAATCTGTGAAATTCAACCCCAATTCAGTAATAAAAGGCGTTCATAACCTAACGATGGAATTAAATGATATTCTATTTGATTTCTTGTTATACTTTTAACGCCGCTTCATTCCTTCACGTAGGGATTTATTTATTTTTAGGACCCTCCTAATGGAAACAGAGATTGACCACCGTGCATGTTGAGCAGCAAAAGATTGACCAGTATGCATATGAGAAACGCAGGATTGACCACCGTGCATATTGAGTGGCGAGTGGTTGACCACCGTGCATGTTGAGTAGCGAAAGATTGACCACCGTGCATGTTGAGTAGCGAAAGATTGACCACCGTGCATGTTGAGTAGCAAAATATTGACCACCGTGCATGTTGAGTAGCAAAATATTGACCACCGTGAACGTTGAATAACGAATGATAGGCAACCATACATATTGATATTGATTAGTGAAAAATTGACCACCATGCATGTTGAGTAACGAAAGATTGACCACCATGCATGTTGAGTAACGAAAGATTGACCACCATGCATGTTGAGTAGCGAAAGATTGACCACCATGCATGTTAAGTAGCAAAATATTGACCACTGTGCATGTTGAGTAGCGAAGGATTGACCACTGTGCATGTTGAGTAGCGAAGGATTGACCACCGTACATGCTGGGTAACGCAAGATTGACCACCGTGCATGTTGAGTAGCGAATGATTGACCACAGTGCATGTTACGAAGCAAAACATTGACCAACGTGCATGTTGATCAGCGAAAGACTGACCACCGTGCATGTTGAGTAGCAAATTAGTGTCCACATGGCATGTTGAGTAGCAAAAGATTGACCACTGTGCATGTTGAGTAGTGAAAGATTGTCCACCTGGTATGTTGAGTAGCGTAAGTTTGACTACCGTGCATGTTGAGAAGTGAATGATTGACCACCGTTCATGTTGAGAATCAAAAGATTGACTACTGTGCATATTGAGTAGCGGAAGATTGACCACCGTGCATGTTGAGTAGCGGAAGATTGACCACCGTGCATGTTGAGTTGCGGATGATTGACCACAGTGCATGTTACGAAGCAGAAGATTGACCACCGTGCAGGTTTAATAGCAAAAGATTGACCACCGTGCATGTTGAGTAGTAAAAATTTGAATACCGTGCATGTTGAGGATTGAAAGATTGACCACCGTGCATTTTGAGAAGCGAAAAATTAGCCACCGTGAATGATGAGTAGCAAAAGATTGTCCACCAAGCATGTTGAGTAGCGAAAGATTGACCACCGTGCATGTTGAGAAGCGAATGATTGACCACCGTGCATGTTGAGACGCAAAAGATTGACCACCGTGAATGTTGAGTAGCGACAGATTGACTACCGTGCATGTTGAGTAGCGAAATTTTGACCACCGTGCATGTTGAGTATCGAAAATTTGACGACCATGCATGTTGAGTAGCAAAAGATTGACCACCGTGAATGCTGAGTAGCAGAATATTGTCCACCAAGCATGTTGAGCAGCGAAAGATTGACAACCGTGCACGTTGAGAATCAAACGATTGAATATCGTGCATGTTGAGAAGCGATAGATTGACCACCTTGCATAGCGAGTAACGAAAGATAGACCACCATGCACGTTGAGTAGTAAAAGATTGACCACTGTGCATGTTGAGTAGCGAAAGATTGACCATCGTCCATGTTGCGTTGCAAAAGATTAATTACCGTGCATGTTGAGTAGTGGAAAATTGACCACCGTGCATGCTAAGTAGCGAAAGACTGTATACCTGGCATGTTGAGTAGTGAAAGATTGACCACCGTGCATGTTGTGTAGCGAGTGATTGACCACCGTGCATGTTGAGTAGCGAAAGATTGACCACCGTGCATGTTGAGTAGCGAAAGATTGACCACCGTGCATGTTGAGTAGCGAAAGATTGACCACCGTGCATGTTGAGTTGCGAAAGATTGACCACCGTGCATGTTGAGTAATGAAAGATTGACCACAATGCATTTTGAGTAGCGAATGATTGACCACCGGGCAAGTTGAGTAGCGAATGATTGACCACCGTGCATGTTGAGTAGCGAAAGATTGACCACCATGCATGTTGAGT
>SDVV010044007.1:0-10197 GCA_016164225.1 Gammarus roeselii
GAAGCAAGCGTGCGTACTAGTGGTGCACACCGCCATACATCGCTGCTACTCGTTCTGCCCAGCTCTCTGTTCGGTCTCGTGTTTTGTAATTGTACTGGATTCGTTACCCCGCGCCTCCGGTCATGTAAGTGGAATTCATAGCCGCGTATTTCACCGTCAATTAAAAACAATGCGGGTTTATTAGACCCCTGAGCTATTGACTGGCGCGTTAGTGCAGTAAAACGACATGAAAAAGGCTTGGGGCGGCTCTGCTTTGGAGGCACTTTATGGAGCTGCGGAAATTTGTTAGGGGAAAATTTGAGTTGTTTTGAATGACAGATCTCTATAGTTCTATGTCAAGACTCATAAATATAATGTTTTAGGCTATTGTTTTGGAGGGAGAGAAAAAGATTTTATATCTGTGATTATTTTCCCGCGTATCGTCATAAATGATGTTAAGTGAGCATTTATTACCAGATTAATTAAATCATCGCCTACTTACTTCCCCAGCCAGGAATGGAATGATATATTGACTAAATATATACAAAATTGTTTACATATCTGCATTCAATTCATGATGATTCAGTTTGCATCAACACTGTTGCTTCTATGTTATTTTTGTCTGTGCAATTTTGCATGCTGAAAGTATAGACAATTATTCATGAAGAGGCAATCAAATTGGGAAGAAACAGTACAATATGACAATGATATTATACTCTTGCGCCACCCGATTCCGTTCAGTCTGTGACGAGTCAACAAATTTCAAAATGATCGGTGTGCACAGGAAATACGAGATCTTAGATGTAGCCTGGGGTCTCTATCGCTTCCTCAGCGATAGAACAGCACATCTATTCTGTGCCACCGCTGTCTAGCGAGCACTGCCTCAGCAGTACGGCAGCACAGGCATGATACGCGCGATCATTAGCAATAATGAACTGCGATATCGATGCGTGGCATTTATAGCAAGCAGGCCTACATCAATGAAGTCGGTAAACATCGTGGTGTGCTATCTCTACTTACTTCAACTCTACCTACACACATCTCTTCTGAAACCTTTTTCCTGATTGGTCGATTCACGCAATCTTTCAGTCATTGATATGAAACATCAACATACGTATACATGGTCCATAAATATCACATGAAACATGTATAATTCATCAAAAAAGTCACAATACAAACAAAGAGTCCGTTTGTAATAATATTAATAAAAACGCTTAACATGGGTCGGAAGCAATGGATGTTCGCCCTCAGAAAGAAATGTTTCACTTAGGATATCAATCCTAAGTGGAAGGTATTTTGTTTAATGTAATAACGAATAGATTTTTTGTCAAATTTTTTTGCAAAACCTTTCAATCATCCACCAAACGAGCACGTTCATGCTTGGTTGACAAGAAAATCAACTCTCAACAGAGAAATTATAAAATGCTAACTTCTCTTGATCTACCGCGGGGTCTCAAATAAAATCCACTAAAATTTACTGTAGCCGGTAAGTTCGTCATATTGAAATAACTGAAGGAAAACCAGCAAAATTGCAGCAATTGATCAGCTTGCGAATAGAGAAAAGGTTAGGAAAGATAGCAGTCTCAACAGTCGCCGCCAGAATACTTATAGAAACGAACATAGCACAGATTGATCAAATCATCACCAAATAACTCCTGTCACCGAACAAATTTTTGAGCTGTCAGTGTTGAGCTGGTAGCTGGAGATACAAGACAAAGAACACATAAATATCTGTAGTTAAACAACAGAAATCTAAAACACAATGGTAAGTAAAATATAGCATTTGAAATTTATGAATGGAATGCCATCGGGGTTATTAAATTTATGAGGGAATAATAAATAGAGAAAGTCGATATCAAACAAGTCAAGCTAATTTTTCAAGTTCCCTAGTATACAATTTATATATTGTTATATCTGGATGAATAACACTTAAATAAGACATTATTAGACACTGAACAAACCAAAGTAGTCCTCAAATTCTCCCGATCTTAATATCCAACAAGTATTTTGCAGCTGCGAGTGATACAACGTCGTTTATTCATGAATATTACTGATATTTTTTGGCGACAACAGAGAAGAGAAGTACAGGGCTAAAGCAATCCGGTGAACAGAGAACATGAACAGTAGATGCTGGTGCGTGTCAGTTATGGATAATTAGAAACAGAAGTCTGACGATGTGTTGAAGTATGTCTGGTTACTACGATGTGTCATGTATTTCAGTCAGCTAGACAATATAATACATTTTCCGCTAGATTGGTGGCAAGATTGACGAGGCATCCGGTCTTAGGTCAATCTGATTGCAACGTACAGTCAAGATTGTATTAGTTGGAAGCGAACGTAACGAATGATCAAAATCAAGTACGAGTTCAGAGCATAGACTGGAGACAACCATGGCCTGACTTCATTCCTGAGATGTGCAGTTGCTGTTTCACTGTTGGTCGGACAAAAAATCATAAACACATTCCGATCAACACTGCCGGAGAGGATATTTCTCTTATTATTTTTTTTTTGTAGCTCGTTATCACCTAGTCTCTGATGAGGCGCTGTTTAACGACATAGTTATGATCAACATGCTAGCAGCCCCATGGATAGGAAGGAGAATACCGGATCAAAGCCGCCGAACGCGTCTGGAACTGGTTAGATCTCTACTACGACTTGATATAGGGAGACGTCTTGCATTATTAAGTGACATTCATTGAATATTAGTGCTGTCCTATCGTCCGTCCTTCATTGCATCATTTCACGCTTATCCTCTCAACAGGTGGTTTCATATTCCCTGTTTTGTGGTGTATATTATTAACTTGTTATCGACCTAAAACTCCTGTTATAATCACCCCAAATCACAGCTCTTTATTATCAGATACTATATTTTCCGTACGTTGAAACCAAAATGGGAATCACGATACGCTCCGAAGACATGTAATTTTGCATCGCAACTTAACTTATTTATCTCATCCATCATGAGGCCGCCAAGGTCAAGTGGTTAGCGTATCCGACGGCAGTGTCAGCCTCTGGTGCTGCATGTCGCGAGTTCGAGCCTCGGCATGGGCACATCGGTCTTGTGGCGGGGAGATTGGGCGCCTCCCTCCTCTGTGTCTGCCTAACTTAGTCACCCTCCTAACTAGGGAGAAACGGCTGTATGTCTATGTCTATACATCATATTTTATTAGCTATACAATGACACAAATATGATAAAAAAATCCTGTCAACCAGATTGAACGCCAGATCTGAAACTGAGGAATAGAAATAAAACTGCGCATTATTTTGTAACCAGCTGTTGAATTAGACTCTCGAGATGCCACCCTCACAGTGACTTCATCTGTAAATGCTTCGTTTTTGGTAGATCAATGAATGAAACGGGGCCGACGAGGGGAGGACATTTACATATCGTATATGTTCCATGGTGTACGACACCCGAAACAATTGTATTTCATGTTATAGTCATGGAAATGGATATATTTGTAGAATATATGTTTTTCTGTTCTGTAATTATAGTTGAGGGACTACTTATAGATGAGGGACTGTAATATAGCTCGTATATAGATGAGCCGGTTGTATCTTCAATTCCAATTGATGATCCTTCCGAGTATTGCGACAATTTAGACACCCGTCAACGAGAGGTAGATGATGTATTAAACGATAGTTACATAATGAGAAAAATCTTGAACAGAGTCTTTGAGTATACTGTAATGATAGGGGATAGTTTGGACGAGTCTGATTTAGTCATTGACGCGAATAACAATTTGGAAATAAGGATGGATTCGACGTTAAGATTTTCCGAATATGAGATTGGCTTACCGATTAGAGCTTCTATCCCACACAAAAATCCCGTCCTTACTCGTTGTAACGCCGACATATTCTGATAAGACATAAGTTTTTGCAGAGTAACTTCTAACCAATAACCTAACCTACGTTTGTATGACTGATTATTGTCACGCTGGCTAATCGGATGTAGTGTTTGTATTATTTTTCTTGTGTGAATTTCACAATTAATTTTTAAGCTTCCTTTTTCTCTTATCAACTGATGGCCATTCGATCCTCTCTTAATAGCTATCTTGTGTGTAAAATTATTTTATTCAACAGTAAAAGATGTTTTTAAATTACCTTCTTTTATTCTCCGTTTTTAGTCTGGGCAATGCCGGACCATCATCGGATAGCGTTGTAAATGGGATCTACCAACACCCACAACCGCTACCCACAGCAGCAGCAGCAGCAGCATCACATCCATCTCCTTGCGCGTATCCGCATGGAACATAATTTCCGAGCCAAACGTGGTACCCACAAAAATCTTGGTAACCGCATGGAAAATATTTTCCGGTCAAAACGTGGCACTTACCTTAGTCTTCGTGCTCACAACTCTGTCAGGATGCATTTCAACATGCACGGTCGCGGGGTCGGGCGACAACAAGCTCGGTATCCGCATGAAACACATTTTCCGAGCCAGACGTAGCACTCACAACAATCTTGGTATCCGCATGCAAAATTTTGTCCGGGTCAAACGTGGCCCTCACAATCGCTACCCACAGCAGCATCACATGAATCGTATTGCTCGCATCAGCCACAACATCAACAGTGCCAGTATCATCAGGCACAACAATTGATTCAAACTGAACACTGCGAAAATAACCAGCAACAGACATCGACTAGAGGAACTGACTTTTTCAAAAACGGGCATGATGCATAACAAAGGTCAGTATTTACAAAATATTGTTTTTTATGATATTTATCGAATAAATTATTACATTTTTTTATTCTATAATAAAGTGTGGACTAAAGTAGATAAATCACACCCGGTTTGGGTTTTCTGCAACGTCTTCAGAAGCTGAGGGGAGCGACGCAATAGTGTATTGTGATCTTCCAAAGTAGGATTTGTCTGGTACATCGATGGTTGGGTCTTGACGTATTGATCTTCGGGACGGATACAGTTTTTTACTACATCGATTGTTTGGGCCTTGCTGTCTTGATCTTGAGGTTCGCTATAGAAATTTGCCGCTTTCGACGTTTGGGTATTTTTTCGTGTTGATGTTGAGCACCGGAGTAGAAGGTTTCAGTTGAGAAATTCACCATTTCCTATTTAGGTTCAGGTCGCGATTCTTTTTCGGCTTGTTCTAATGTGCGTTTAAATCCACGAGGATCGGAGTCTAGTACCGAGGATCTTGTATTATATCCAGGATTGTATATTTTTGTGTTAGGAAGCTCGCAATGAAGTCGGGGCGAAGAAGGATTTTTGATCTGTAACGAGACGAATTTGAGTTTAAAAACATCAACGAACAACCTTCTTGATTGCAAAGTAAATCCACACTGCTGGTCTCCTGTCTTATCAAGATCGAAGAATTCAATTTCAGCGTCAAAATGTTCAAGATGTTTTTAAATGTTTTGAGTGTCGCCGACAAGAACATATCACCCTCTACAATTGAGAATCGCTTGCTGTTCCGATTGTTGGAAACAATCAAAGTCTCCATCTTGAACACTTCCATACTCGTGAGGGGCTTCAAGCAGTCGGGATGGATCACAGGGTCGGGTGATGCGAGGCTGTAATGAATCACGGGGTTGAGCGACGCGAAGCTGTGGTCGGGGCTATGAGCGGCCAAGGCGAAGGATGAGTTCCAGGCGAAGCGAGGAGCGACGGGTGTGTTTCCATCGCTTCAACAGGGCCAGTTTTATGTGACTCCTCCAAGCACCCACCCCTAACTCACCCACATGGCACGGGTGACGGCATTGCCGTACAGGTTACAGCACGTATATCGGCATCGTTTCGATTTCGTTTTGATTTGGTTTTGTTATCGTACATCTGACAGCGTAGGGCCGCAGGTTGTATGGCATCTATTGAGTCCAAGTTATCGTACACTGTTGTATAAAACGGTAAATGCCGCAGCTCATGCATGATTTGCAATGTTGATCTTGTTGGTGCCAGTTATGTTTTCACTCGAGATGTAAGTAGTGCTAGTTCTAACATGTCTGTTTTTTGTTATATTCTAGAGATGTCTTTCTGTTATTTTGCTAGAATATTTTTGATTGTTTTATGATAGATATACCTTGCTTCACTCCTGCACGATGAATCAAGACGATATGGTGATGGAGGATACGCCCTTGTTGGAGAGTATGCATAACCATGACATCCGGCGAAGTAACGCCATTACTTGCCTGACACATGGTTTAATGCACGCTGAATCCCCGATGCCTGTTCAATTCTCAATGCCTGCTCAACCCCCAATACCTGCTTAACCCCCAATACCTGCTTAACCACCAATGCCTGCCTAATCAAAAAAGGTAACTGCGAGCAAAAAGCTAACAGATACAAAACATGTTTAAAAGGGCGCTAAGGCGGAAGCTTACGCAACGGTGATACCCTCATAAAAGATAATAGCAAGCGAACAACCTCTAGCGAGCAAGCGGTGATATCATCAAAAAAGTTTATGGAATGAAACAGTGTTATCAAACAAAAAGCAAACAGACACAAAAAGTTTCAAAAACGTGCGAAGGCGGAAGCTAGCGCAAAGGTGATACCCTCAAAAAAGGTACTATCAAGCAAAAAGCCTTTAGCAAGGCGGAAGCTAGCGCAAAACGCACTGCCTCTATTCCGGAATAAGCCGGAGTTAAGCCTACTGTTGCTCCGTCGTCTTCACCACCGCTCACTGTTAGCATAGGTCAATCGGTGCCACAGAGTACTGATCCGTCTTCGACTTTGTCTTCGACTATGTCTTCGACTGTTAGCTCGGATCCGTCATCGTGTCGGACTAGCACTGCAACATCGAGCACTACGCCATCCTTGTCATTGGATGAGCTCAAATCTACTGATGACACGCCTTCGCTTCAGGATACGTCTACTGTCGAATCGGAACCAGGTTCGGATAATACTTATGGTACGGATGATTCCATCAGCGCTGCTCCGTTGCTTGAGGCTATATTTCATCAACCTTCTTCTGTAGGTATTTTGGAAAATAATTTCGTAGCGTCGACATTTAAACAATACACTGAACATGTCAACATATCGTTCATGATTACATTGGAATGCAAGGAATAAGTGGAATACACTGAATCTAAATTAGGAACATTCCACAGACTCCTATGCACCGTGAATGTTGAAATGGGCAAACAAGTTGAGGATGCATCTATAGATGACAAGGACTGGGTGATAAACACAAATGCGATCCAGCTGACAGAAGCCGGCTATCAAGTGAGTGATTTAGGATCTCGGGGTAGATTTACAGAATAATTTAGAAAAACAGGAGCTAGAAGGTAGTGGCTGGAACATTAATTCAGAAACCAGTGTTCAGCTTAAACTCCACAAGATGCGGTTTGAAGCAAGAAAACAATTGGGCAACTATGATCTTTAGCTCATAAAATGTCCAGGCCGGAACCATATTGTCAAAATAAAATCAAACAATAATTGCGTGCTCACTAGCAAGATTGCCCATTTCCTCTTGAAGCAACATACAAAATTTTCAATTAATAGAGAACAGTCGGAGTTTACATACCTCCCGCACAAAAACACTTACTTTAACTTCTCAAAACCTGCCTTGGAACAAACCAGTAGCTTTAGAAGATTTACCTTTTATAGAAAGGGACTGTGAAGTTCACATTAGACTATATCAGCATACAAAAGAGAAGGAAGGTTATGGTCTGGTCAGTGTATACAGAGGCAGTTTAGAGGCCAGTGAGGAGCGCACTATCCACCTTGTGCAAATCTTAGATGCCAACTATGTAGCACTGATACCGTGTTTCACTACATTTATGAAAACATTCAGAAATGGGAGATGTAGCAGTACATTTTTGTCCATTCTGCATGCAGGGAATGGATGAAAACAAAAAGCTGGACACGTAAAATTGTGCTCGTCCAGTACAGGCTTGCAAATTATCAGTATGCCTTAAGAAGGCAAAATGTACCAATTCTCAGCTATGCACGCAACAATAATACCACTTGTTGCTTGTTACTATGACTGTGAATCTGTTCTGAAGTCACAAACAGAGGGAAAACATGTAGTCAACACACACAAGTTCTGCATGTACAGCTATACTCTATTGGATAAAAACGGTAAAATTGTAAGGCACATAGTAATCGATTTGACTTCAGTTCCGCTTGAGAGGATGGAGACACATTTTGTCAATAAAATATTGCTGGATTTTAATGATTACATGTCAACCATACCATCCCCGTCCTCACAAAAAAAACCTTAACAAAATATTCAGCAAGCAAAACTCTTGATTGGTGTGGGGACGCTTATGAAGAAATGGTTTAAGACGAGTTCGCCACCATAATCATTACATCGAGGGGGTCTTCTGCCACAATAAAGAAGTGATATCTGGCACCTACATTGCCGCTCGATGTTCGAATTGTAATATCAGATTCACGGAAAAACTCAGGTTCATGCCTTGTATAGCACACAATGCATTAGCCAATGACATGCGCTTCATATTGAGAGGATTGGACGAGAAAAAATTTCCTAACATTAATGTGTTACCGAAACAGTGAGACAGAATGTTCAGCATCTCTGTCTCCTTGAACGATGACACGAGCAAGAACGGTGTCAAGTTTATCGACTCGTACTCGTTCCTCAACTCAAATTTAGACAGTCTTGCCAAAAATCCTAGAGATAGGGGCCATGCCATGTCGCTCCTGAAATCCCCTCTCATAAGTCTTGGTTAAAGTGACAAGGTTCTAGACATCGCTACTCGAAAAGGACATTTCTGCTATGAAGCTATCACATCAGATGCTGTGCTGGACCAAACTGACATCCCATCTCAACAGACCTTTTACAGTCAAATTCGAGGCAAATGAATATCGGACTCTGATTATGCTGAAGGGATTGAAATGTGGCAGGCAAACAACTGCAAGACTTTGCGTGACTACTTGATCAGTAGCATCAACACGTTGCTACTGGCCGAAGTCTTGCAAAAGTTTAAGGAGACCATGACACGCGACTACACCCTGTACCCCGTCCAATTTGTGAGCTCCCCTGGCTTTGCAATGCAAGCTACCCTCTACGAAGGCAAAATGAAACTGGAGCTGATCAAAGATATCGATCTACTCCACTTGATTGTCTAAAAAACACGAGGCGGATTTGTGACATTGACGAAAGGTCTTACCAAGATAAAAAAACGATGCAAAGACTATGACCCAAACTATCTGTGTCTTCAGCATCAATGTAGGACTTGACCAGTCTTTATGATGGATGCTTCGTGAGCCCCTAATCATTGACGAAATCTACGAGCTCACATCCGAAGAACTACAAGCATTCGACTTGGTAAACGGGTACTGTTCGCGGCGAGTTCACGTTCATTGTCTGTATCGATGCTCAAGTCAGCGATGAAGTTGCACGTAAAACAGACGAGCGGCCACTAATGCTACATCACAAAGAGGTTACCTTGGACCATGTCTCGCCTTTCACAAAAAATCTCTTGTCAGTCTAGGAAATTCTCATAAACAGAAAATGAGCAGATCGTAAGCTGGTTACTAGTCATCAACCCCAAATTGACTACATCGTGGCCTTGGAATTATTACAAGTATTTTTCAGGCAAGGATTGAAAGGGACCAAGGTTCATCTAATTTTTCGTATCAAACAAGAAACATCTTTAAAAACCTTCATTATGAAAAAACATTCACTAACGTCATGAGTCTACGAACTCTTCCGAAAAGTCCCCGTATAAACTGCTCTCAAATAGTATTTACGGGAAGCTATTGTTCAATCCCCTCAGAAGAAGTCTAGAGTTACAAAAGCACGCTGCCAACTCCCTACTAAAAAAATGCTACGCCATCGGTCCCGAAACAGTCATCATGATCGCAAGCAAAAAAATATACGAATGCTTTACCCACTGCAAGTTGGGTTCTACGTGCTTGAAAAAGCTAAAGCAAAAGTCTACAGCTTCTTTTATTTCAGACTGAAACCACGCTACGGTGACAACGTCTTTCTCATCTACTCGGACACAGGATCGTTGCTGCTCCAATTCAAATGCGTAGACGACATTGAGGCGAAAATGCGGATAGCTCCTCTGGCTGAATACATGGACTTCTCCAAATACAGTACTGGAAAAATAATTATGGATTTTTGAGATTTTCGGTATTTTTACATAAAAAGGTGAAATAAACACAATTTATGTATTGATATATGATTTATTTCACATTATTTATGCAGAACGAGTATTTTAGTAGTCTGTTTGCCCTCCTTTAGCAGACTTAAGGGCTTGTACCCGTTTAGGCATGCCACGAATTAGTGTCAT